>RCUC01001404.1:0-94379 GCA_003697995.1 Taxidea taxus jeffersonii | reverse complement strand
GTGACCCTGAGGACCCAAGTCTGAGAAAATGCGCTCATGGAATGGGTTTGTGCAGAAAAGTCCATCTTGAAGCCCACACTGGTTCTGGAAAGCCCCGTGGGTCTGTTTCGGGGCAGATTTGGGATACAGCCCTTTTATCTCTGAGAGCTTCTCAGAGGAACGGGAAATGCCCCTGCTGCGAATGCAGCTGGACTAGGTGGGTCAGGGAGGCCAGACCTTCTGATGAAACAGACTTGCTAGCTCTTTCAGGGAGAAATGGCCACAGGGAGGGGTGCCTGGTTGAGCGCCCAACTCTTGGTTTCAGCTGGGATCATGGTCTCGGTGTCATGGGATGGAGGCCCCTGACTTCGGCTCCAGGCTTAACATGGAGTCCGCTGAGATTCTTTCCCCCTCCCCTGCCCATCCTCCCCTGCTCCCCCCCCCCCACCTCTCTCTAAAATAAATGTTTTAAAAAAGGAAAGAGGGGCACCTGGGTGGCTCAGTGGGCTAAAGCCTCTGCCTTCGGCTCAGGTCATGATCCCCGGGTCCTGGGATGAGCCCCTCATTGGGCCCTCTTAGCGGGGAGTCTGCTTCCCTCTGTCTCTGCCTGCTTCTCTGCCTACTTGTGATCTCTGCCTATCAAATAAATAAATAAAATCTAAAAAAAAAAAAAAAGGATAGAAAGACATGGCTACAGGTAGTGCGCTGAGGCCGAGCTGGAGGCCCAGGCATGCGTGCCACCCACCCACCCCAAGCCTGCAGACATGGGCGTGAGCTGCACTGGACCTCTTGTCCTCAGCTAGTTCGGCGGCTCACTCTTCTCCTGGGTCACTGCCTTGCTCCCCGAAACGCCAAACTTCAGTGCTGGTGTTTGGGTTCTGCAGCTGGGGGAATCCCTGGCTGGGAGTGGGGGAGTGGGAAGAGGGCACCCTTGCTGCTCCGGGCTTCCTTAGCCCTGCCCTCAGCAAGATGTTCCTGATGGTGACCCGGTTGTACTTCAGTGCAGAGGAGGGGGGCGAACGCTCTGTCTGCCTCACCTTTGCCTTCCTCTTCCTGCTCCTGGCCATGCTGGTGCAGGTGGTCCAGGAGGAGACTCTGGAGCTGGGCCTGGAGCCAGGTATGTGCAGTGTTTGGGGTCACCACGCCCACCAGTCCTTCGAGGAAGTAGAGGACAGGTGAAGGGAGGGGGCTTTCTTGGGCCTGAGTAGTCTCTAGGGCTGCTTCCTGTCCTGGGGGTCTCCTGGGACTTTGGGGCAAGAGGATGTCCAGCCTTGCTGCCTCTGAGGGCGGCCCGTAGCTGTAGTTCTTCGAAGGGCACTTCTGTTCCCCACCTCTGCCCTTCTCCCCTGGAGCTGTAATGATTTCCTATTTCCTCATTCTAATTTAATTTAGTGAAGGAAATGGGTAAATGGCACAGCATTCACAAAGTACAAGAGGATATACATAGAATAAAAAATCACCCACGTTGGCTCTCTTTCCAAGAGGAAAACTGGGAGGCCACTTTCCTTTTTCCCCATAAAACAGTAGTGTTGATGGCTCTACACCTTGTCTTTTTTCCTTAAAAAGCATCAATTTGGAGATTGTCCCTTGACACTACATACAGTGTGGGTGGTTTTGTGTGTTGTTGTTGTTTTTTGTAACACCCACATAGTATTTCATTTTATGGGGTTTCATGATTATTTAACCAGTCCTCTACTTCTGGACATCTAAGTCTTTCCCTATTAAACATTGTTGTTCAAAACCATGTTGTGTTACAACAGTGTCATATGGGAATAGTTCTGCACACGTGGCCCTGTGCAAGTAAGCGCATTTGTAATTTCAATAATGTTGTAAATTGCCATTTAGGAAAAGATTAATGAAGTTCCTACTTCCCCATATTTTCTCCAGTGTGTTTCCTCAGACTTTTTTTTGTCTTGGGTAACCTGATGGGTGAAAACATAGGCGAGGTTGAGCATCTTTTCCAATGTGGAAAAGTCATTTCTGCCTTCCAGAAAGGTCTGTTCTTTTGTCCAGTTTTCTACTGAGTTGTTGACCCTTTTTTTGATTTGTAGGAGCTCTTTATATATTAGAGACATTAGCCTTTGTGTGTGATAGTAGCTGCAAGTATTTTTTCTTAGTTTCCCACTTTTCTTTTGACTTTCTCTATTCTTTGGATGATCTTTCAAAAATATAGTCTGGATCATAACACTTCTCTGCCTGATACCCGACTCTAGTGGTCTTTGGATAAAAATCAAAATACTCACTCTGCTGTGCACAGCCTTGCTGTGCTCCTTGACCTTTATCTTCACCAATTCTCCCTACTTTTCAATTTTTAAAATTATATAATATTTGATATATATGCATGTGTATAGAACATGTATATGTAAATTACAAAGCAAAATAATAATGTAACAAACTCATTTTTTAAAGGTTTTACTTATTCATTTGAGAGAAAGAGAGAGAGAGAGAGAGAACATGAGGGGAGAGGTCAGAGGGAGAAGCAGACTCCCCATTGAGTAGGGAGCCCCATGCAGGACTTGATCCTGAGATTCCAGGATCATGACCTGAGCTGAAGGCAGTTGCTTAACCAACTGAGCCACCCAGGCATCCCACAAACTCACTTTTTTTTTTTTAATATTTTATTTATTCATTTGACAGAGAGAGAGATCACAAGTAGGCAGAGAGGCAGGCAGAGACAGAGAGAAGGGGAAGCAGGCTCCCTGCTGAGCAGAGAGCCCAGTGTGGGGCTCGATCCCAGGACCTTGGGATCATGACCCGAGCCGAAGGCAGAGGCCTTAAACCACTGAGCCACCCAGGTGCCCCACAAACTCACTTCTTAAATGAGAACTAGAACCTTCCCAACGTTCTTGCATGTCTCTGGTGCTTCTTTCTAATCCTACCACCTTTCTCTCCTACTCACAGCCCCAACTAGTCTCTCAAATCTTGTGTTTATCATTATTTTGCCTTTTTTTTTTTTTTTTAAAGTAGGCTCCATGCCCAGTGTGGAGCCCAGTGGAAGGCTTAAACTTCACAACCCTGAACTCAAACTCCAAGCTGAGACCAAGTGTCGGATTCTTAACCAGCTGAGCCACCCAGGCGCCCCATTCCTGTTACTTTGTAAAAATAGTTTCATCACATATGTTTATGTCCCTAAAGAATTCATCATACAGTTTGCTTGCTGTTGTGGGTGGTGTCAGCCAGTGTGTAATCTGCCAGCTGGTGCTTTTCAATCTTTTTGATATTGTTTACAGAACGAGGTCCAGTTGGTCTGGGCAGCTTTTGTTTATCTATTCACATAGATGAATGGCGTTTTCTTTTCTTTTCTTTTTTTTTTTTTAAGATTTTATTTATTTATTTGACAGACAGAGATCACAAGCAGGCAGAGAGGCAGGCAGAGAGAGAGGAAGGGAAGCAGGCTCCTCGCTGAGCAGAGAGCCCGATGCGGAGCTCGATCCCAGGACCCTGGGATCATGTCCTGAGCTGAAAGCAGAGGCTTTAACCCACTGAGCCACCCAGGCGCCCCCTGAATGGTGTTTTCTTGTGAGGCCCCTTGTCTTTATTTGTCCAGTGTCCTGTTGCCGGACATCTAGGTGGTTTCCAGGTTTGAGCTTTTTTCACAGTTGCTATAGGGAACATTCTCGTACGTTTCCTTGTATGCATGTGCAGGCATTTCTTTTGGGCACCGGATCTGGGGACAAGGGGGATGTGTTCACCTTCATAAGATGGTGCCTTGGCATTTTCAAAGCAGTTCTCTCTGCACGCCCACCGCCCATGCAGCTGGGGCTTCCGAGGGTGGACCCCGGACTCAGGCCACCCACTGAGTCCCAGCCACCCTGGGCAAGCGTGGGCAAAGTTGCTCCTACCCCTTGCCTCACCTCCCTGCTTGTAAGGTGGTGAACCTTACAGGGACACGGTCAGGTATAAGTGAGTTGAGGTCTATGGGAAGTGCTTGATTTCCGCCTGTCTAGTGGTAGAAAATGATGCCTTTAGTGGTCTTAACATGCATTTCTCCGATTACCTGGGAGGCTGAGCAGCTTTTCCTGTCTGTCTAGTCAAGATTCTCGTTTCCTCATCTTTGAAGAGCCTGTTCATGTTTGTTGCCCATTTTTCTAGGCGGTATGTGTTTTTTCCTCCATTTTTAAAATTTTATTTTATTTTATTTTTTAACGATTTTATTTATTTATTTGACAGAGAGAGATCACAAGTAGGCAGAGAGGCAGGCAGAGAGAGAGAGGAGGAAGCAGACTCCCTGCTGAGCAGAGAGCCCGGTGTGGGACTCAATCCCAGGACCCTGAGATCATGACCTGAGCCGAAGGCAGCGGCTTAACCCACTGAGCCACCCAGGCGCCCCTCCTCCATTTTTTAAAATTGTGGTAAAATACACATAACATTTACCATTTTAATTTGTCTTTAAGAGTCCATTTTAGGGGCATTAAGCACATTCACCTTGTCGTGTGACCATCACCACCATCTGTTCCCCACCCTTTTCACCTTGCAAATCTGAAACTCTGTCCCCATTAAACACTGACTCTCCATTTCCCCCGATCCCAGACCCTGGTGCCCGCCACCTTACTTTCTGTCTCTAGGAATCCAGCCACCCTAGACACTTCATATGAGGGCAATCATGCAATAGCTGTCTTTCAGTCCTGGCTTATTTCATTCAGCATAATGTCCTTAAGGTTCATCCATGCTATAGCCTGCCTTCAAATTTCCTCCCTTTTTAAGGCTGAATAGTGTTCCATTTGCAAGAATATATCCCATTCTGCTCATCCATTTATGTATCAATGGACATTTATGTTGCTCCTGTGTTTCAGCCGATGCAAATAGTGTTGCTATGAACATGGGTGTACAGGTCCCCGCTCTTAATTCTTTTGGGTACAGATCCAGAGGTGGAATTGCTGAATTATGTAGTAATCCTCTGTTTAATATTTTGAGGGGTCAACAAACTTGTTTTCTTGGGTGGCTGCACCATTTTACACTCCTACCAGCCGTGCACAAGAGTTCCAGCATCCCCACATCCTCACCAACATGTGTTATCTTCCTTTTCTTTTTCCTTAAGAGTGACCATCCTAGTGGGTGTGAGGTGGTATCTCATTGTGGTTTTTATTTGTATTTGCCTAACGATGAGTGATGTTGAGCACATCTCTCTTTTTTTTTTTTTTTTTTTGACAGAAAGGGAGGTCACAAGTAGGCAGAGAAGAGGGCAGAGAGAGAGGAGGAAGCAGGCTCCCTGCCAAGCAGAGAGCCCAATGTGGGGCTCAATCCCAGGACCCCGAGATCATGACCTGAGCTGAAGTAAGAGGCTCAACCCACTGAGCTACCCAGGCGACCCTGAGCCCATCTTCTTATTCTTGTTGGTCATCTGTATATCTTCTTTGGAGAAATTGTCTATTAACTCCTTTGTCTATTTTTTTTTCTCTTTTTCAAAGATTTTATTTTCAAGTAATCTCTACACCCAACTTATGGCTCAAATTCATGACCCTGAGATTAAGAGTCACACATTCCACCAACCAGGGCAGCCAGATGCCCCCTTTGCCTATTTTGAACCCTGGTTTTTTGTTTTTTTGTTGGTTTTTTTTTTTGGGGGGGGGGTGATGAGTTCTAGGAGTTCTGTATATATATTTGGGATATTCGTTCCTTATCAGATATATGATATGTAAATATTTTTCCCATTCTGTGGGTTACCTTTTCACTCCATTGGTAGTATCTTTTGATGTACAAAATGTTTTAATCCTCATGAGTCCAATTTGTCTATATTTTGTTTTGTTGCTCATACTTTTGGTGCCAGATATAAGACATCATCACCAAATGCAGTGTTTTATGAAGCTTTGCAAGGTTGTGTATCTATTTTTTTTTTCTAGTTTATTTGTAGGGTTTCTTTATATATTGTGGGAATTGATCCTTTGTTACATGTATGGCACATACTTCCTTCTATGAAATCTGACATACCATTATTTCCTGAACTGCAGAAAAAAGATTAAAAACACTGTTACTGGGACGCCTGGGTGGCTCAGTTGGTTAAGCAGCTGCCTTCGGCTCAGGTCATGATCCCAGCATCCTGGGATCGAGTCCCACATCGGGCTCCTTGCTCGTCAGGGAGCCTGCTTCTCCCTCTGCCTCTGCCTGCCACTCTGTCTGCGTGTGCTCGCTCCTGTGCTCTCTCTCTATTTGACAAATAAATAAATAAATAAATCTTAAAAAAAAAATAAAAACACTGTTACTTAGACTAGTGCACATCATCAATGGTCATGTGTATCCCAATTTTAAAGAAATTAAAATGGGAGGTAGGAAGTATGTCTTCAGATCTGTGGCATGGCTTTTTACTTTCTTTGTGGTGTTTTTGTTTTTGTTTTGTTTTGTTTTGTTTTTGTTTGTTTGTTTGCCTTAAAACAATTGTGGAGCACCTGTCTGGCTCAGTGGGTGGAGCATGCAACTCTTGATCTCAGGGTTGTGAGTTCAAGCCCCGTGATTGCTTAAAAATAAAATCTTTAAAAAAAAATTGTCCTCAAATGTTTTATTTTGAAAAATTCCAAACCTGCAGAATGTTGGAAGAATCCTCTAATGAACTCCCTTATGCCCTTGACCTAGATTTGTTTAGCGTTGTTTGCATTATTCTCTGCACATGAACACACCACACTTTTCTGGGCTCAGCCACTGAATATAGCTGCAGCCCTCACCTCTGGTTTCTTCTAATGAATAGCAATTCCTCATTTTAATTGATTTTTGTCTTGAAGATATTCCCCTCTCTTCTCTACAATCAGAAAGACAATTTATATTTTCTGACATGATATTTCAATTTTGCCTTTCAGATAAATCCTTAAACTCCTGATCGTTCACTACTGTCTTATGAGGCAGGGATCAAACTGAGTGTTTTCCATGGGACAACCTTGCTGTACAACTGTATTTTTAGTGAATTGTGGGCTCTTTTGGTTTTTCTTTTATCTTTTCCAGTCTTTCTCTCTTTTTAAAAAATTTTTTAAAGATTTTATTTATTTACTTGACAGAGATCACAAGTAGGCAGAGAGGCAGGCAAAGAGAGAGGAGGAATCAGGCTCCCTGCTGAGCAGAGAGCCCAATGTGGGGCTTGATCCCAGGACCCCGGGATCACGACCTGAGCCGGAGGCAGAGGCTTAACCCACTGAGCCACCCAGGTGCCCCCAGTCTTTCTCTCTTGTGTGGCTAGGACCTCTGGCTTTTCTAGCACTACTCTGGTAGGCTTCTTTTTCTTGTTTCCAATTTCTTAGTTGGCTATTTAGCTCATTAATTTTCAGCTTCTTCTATTTTTCTTTCTATCATTTCTAGCATGGAAGGTTATAAGTATTTTACTAAGTCCCACTTTAAGTTTTGATTTGTAATCTTCCTTATCACACAGTTCTGGGTATTTTTAAATTTCCATTATGATTTGTTTTCTTTCTTTCTTTCCTTTTTTTCTTTTTTTAGAGGGGGGAAGGGGCAAAAGGAGAGAGAGAGAATCCCAAGCAAGCTCCATGCCTAGTGCTGAGCCTGGTGCAGGGCATGATATCACAACCCCGAGATCATGACCTGAGCTGAAATCAAGAGTCAGATGCTTAAATGACTGAGCCACCCAGGCAACCCAGTCAGTGTTTTCTTTATATGTTTTGTGGCTAATTGACAAGGTATTTACAAGTGTAGAATTTCTGTATATACCTGGCGAATCAACCATTTTATCATAGTATATTAACCACTTCTGATTCTAATAATACTTCTGTCTTACACTAGTTTATCTGGTAATAATATAGTCTTTTCAGCTTTCTTTTTTTTTTTTTAAGTTGAGATATAATTGACATATAACATTGTTAGTATCAGGTATACAATATGATTCAATATTTGTATGTATTACAAAACAATCACAGTAAATCTGCTTAACTTCCTTTTTTACACATACAACTTTTTTTCCTTACGATGAAAACTTTTAAGATCTACGCTTAGCAGCTCTCAAATATACAATACCACCTTTCTTTTGATTAGTATTTGTCACATCTTTTTAATATCCCTTTTTTTCCCAACTTACAAGGACCTTGTATTGAGGTATGTCTCTTTTAAAAAACACACAGCTAGATAGTTTCAAGTCTGACAGTCTGTGTCATTTAACTTCAAAGTTTAATCCGCTTACATTTATTATGATTACTGACATATTTGGCATTATTTCTACCATCTTACCATTTCACCTTTTTGTTCTTTTTCTGTGATTGCTGTTGACATTGGCTGCCAGTCTAAATGTACACCTCTCATGTCTCTTCACCGTGC
The DNA here is from genome assembly GCA_003697995.1 of Taxidea taxus jeffersonii. Lineage (NCBI taxonomy): Eukaryota > Metazoa > Chordata > Mammalia > Carnivora > Mustelidae > Taxidea > Taxidea taxus. Next base: position 86,153 of record RCUC01001404.1, on the reverse strand, counting down.
CAGACTAGAGTCAAGCTAAATGTCTTTCCTCTATAGGTGATCTGTCTTAAATCCCTGGCTGCTTTGCGATCTCTTTGTTTTTGGTATTCCAGTTTCACTACGGTGTCTAGGTATGGATTTCTTTGTATTATTCTGGTTTGATATACTTTGTGTGTGTCATTCTTTCCACAGTCTTTCCAACTATTCTCTTCCAAATCCCCTCTCCTCTTTCATCCTCTCTTCCCTTCTCTCTCTGGGGCTCTTATTTGAGTTTTGCTGGACTCTCTATTCTGTCCTCCTTATCTCTTAATCTCCCTTCACATTTCCAACCTTTTTATCTTTCTGAGTTGGAATCTGAGTGATTTCCTCAGATCCAATTCATTCATTCTTTCTTTGGCTGTTTTGAATATGCCATTTACAACCTATCATTTCAATAATTGTATTTTCCCTTTGGATGAGCTTAATTGGTTCCTTTGCAGATATACCTGGTCATCTAAGGTAGCCTCATGTTGCCTGTTCTGTGATTCCACCTTTTATTTTCCTCAGTAATTTCACACATAATAACACCTGCAAAGTTTCTGTAGTCTGTAGGGTCTAAACTTGTCTCCCCCCCTCCCGCCCCCTCCACTTTATGGTGATTTGTTCAGTGGTGTGTTTGGTGATTTGGGTTGTAAGCTCATTTTTATTTGCTTTTACTCTGCGGAAAATCCGAGAGCCTCAACTGAGGATTCTTTCAAGGATTTTGGCTTTCTCCCAGAAACTCAGACTCAGTGGTCCCCCTCCTCCTCCGCCCTTCTTTTCCCCAGTCCAATCAAGGGTGTCTGCCTGATACATTTTCCTATTCTTTAAAACAAACCAAAAAAAAACGCACATAACCAGAACACAATAAAGTTTTCCTTTTGCCTGGCCTGGGGCTGGCTCCCACTGGTACATTCCTACTGATGGAGCAAAAGTCTATCTGGGAGGGGGGCAGAGCAGACAGTGAGTCTCCAGGGGTCTACTAGACACTGCTCTCTCCTTGTCTTCCCCAGGCCTGGCCAGTATGACCCAGAACTTGGAGCCACTTCTGAAGATGCAGGGCTGGGACTGGGTGTGAGTCCTGGGAAGTGAGGTGGGGCAAGGGCTGGCTGGGACTTGTAGGTGGGTGGTGCTAACTGGCTTTGGGGCCTCCTGACCCTTCTCTTCTTCCCCAGGCTCCCTCTGGCTAAGCTGGCCATTCGCATAGGGTTGGCATTCGTGGGATCCATGCTGGGTGCCTTCCTCACTTTTCCAGGCCTGCGGCTGGCCCAGACACACCTGGATGCACTGATCATGTCGGAGGACCGGCCCATGCTGCAGTTATGCAGAGTGCCAGACTGGGGGGCGTGGCGGGGGGAGGTGGGAATCTAAAGGAGAGGCTAGGGGGATGGTGGGTGCCCAAGCCTCACTCTTCTGTGCCTTTATCCCTAGGTTCCTTCTGCATACCAGCTTCGTGTCCCCTCTGATCATCCTGTGGCTCTGGACCAAGCCCATTGCGAGGGACTTCCTGCACCAGGCACCCCTAGGGGAGGTGCCCCTCCCCCTGTGCGCATCCGGTGGTGCCTGGACGGGGTGTGGGGTGGTGAGGGAAGGGAGTGTGGGGGGTGGGGTGGGTGCTGTGTAACCCAGTCTCTAAGGCTCAGGGAGAAGCCTTGGATCCTGGGGGAGATCCTGGAGTAGGGGCGGCCTCCCTAGCCCCCTCACTTCCCGCCCCACAGGCTGTCGGACTCAGCATTCGACTCCCTGCGCCTCTGGGTGCTGGTGGCCTTGTGCCTGCTAAGGCTGGCTGTGACCAGGCCTCACCTGCAGGCCTACCTGTGCCTGGCCAAGTCCCGCGTGGAACAGCTGCGGCGGGAGGCCGGCCGCATAGAGGCCCGTGAGATCCAGAGGCGGGTATGGGCACCGAAGGGTGGGAGGGAACTGGCGCTCAGGGCAGGGGTCCCTGTCCCTGGGGCTTAGGGTTCCCGGAAGCCCAGAATGCCCCCTCCCCCACGTAGTCCTTGCTACCGGCCCCCTAGGTGGTGCGCGTCTACTGCTACGTGACGGTGGTGAGCCTGCAGTACCTGACGCCGCTCATTCTCACCCTCAGCTGCACGCTGCTGCTCAAGACGCTGGGTGAGAAGCGGCTCGGGGCGCGTAGGGTCAGAGCCGGGTGCGTGGAGGTGCGGGCCGCTGGGGAGCGAAGCCGGGCGGGGATGGGGCGGAGCAAGGTGGCGGCGGGGCGGGACTTGGTAATACTTGGGGGCGGGGGCGGAGCCTGGAGGGCTCGGAGGAGGGGCGAGTAGGAGGCGGGCCGAAGTTGGGGTGGGAGGCAGGAGATAAAGAGTAGGGTGGGGGCGGGGGTAAGAGGTGGGGCCTAGGGCTGGCCGGGGTCCCAGAAGTCAAACCCCGCCCGTACTTCTACCCCCCCCCCCCCCCCCCCCCCCCTCCGCGCCGGCGGCTACTCCTGGGGGCCGGGCCCGGTCCCCACGCTGTCCCCCGCCGCGTCCTCAGCCCGCGACCGCCTGGTCGGCCTCGGGGAGGATGAGGCCCAGCAGACGGCGGCCCGGATCGCTGGGGCGCTGGGCAGCCTGCTCACGCCTCTCTTCCTCCGCGCTGTCCTCACCTTCCTCATCTGGTGGACAGCAGCCTGCCAACTGCTCTCCAGCCTCTTCGGCCTCTACTTCCACCGGCACCTGGCGGGCTCCTAGCCACCTGCAGAGGCCCCCGGGGCCCCAAGGTCCGGGCCTGAGCCAGCGGCTAAGGGCCGCCTCCTCCGTGTGTGCCTCAGTGTCCTCAGGTGCCAGGTGGGCCCCGGAGTCCCCACAGCACCTGCTGTGCCCGCCCACTTCACCGCCGTGCCTGAGCCCTGGCCCCTCGGATCCCGTGCTTCTGCTTCAAAACTGCTGCCCTGGGCCCAGGGGCAGAGGATCCTAGGGTCGTTGTTCTCGGACTGCATGCTCCGCCCCACCCCCCATTTGAGGCAGAGGTGTATGTGTGTGTGGGGGTGTCATTCTTCTGAACAAATAAAAGAACAGGCTGATTTTTACTGTCAGGATTGGAGTGGTCCGGAAGGCAGCTTTCTGCATGTTGGCATTTGGTGCTGAGAGAAGGGAATGACGGGGGGAGAGCACAGGGCGACACAGACAGTAAGCAAAGAAGTGAAGGGGAGAGAAGAAATGCAACAATGTTGAGAGGAGACGCCACAAGTCAGGGGAGGAGAACAGGGGGGTGGGCCTGGGGGGTGGCCTGGGGCAGGTGAGAGTGCAGGGAGGGGACTCAAGAATGAGAAGGGAGGGAGATGGGGATGACAGATGAAGCTGTAGAAATCTTGCAGGAGGAACAAAATGATAAAAGATGGAAAACAGAGGGTGGGGGACAAAGGAAATCAGAGAACTAGCCCAGAAGGTCTCCCAAAGAAAGAGACTTCTGGGAAGAGACACTGGAGCAGAGGGAGACCCTGACAGGACCAGGCAATGGCAATCCCCAGGACTGCAAGCTTCCAGGTGCTGCAGGACAAGAGCCCCATCCCAAGGCATGTGTCTGGAAAGTTCCAGAATGAATCCCGGAATCAGGAGATGATGGAGCCTTGTCTCCTAGTTCTGCCGGTTCTGCACTGTGGCCGGCACTTCAGGAGTCCCTGAAACTGGCGCCCAGAGCCCACTGGCACAGTCCCCCCACCCCCAGCCCCGCATCGTCAGCCAGAGCCACGCTTGCTCTCTGCTCTCAGAACGCAACACCCCGCGGTTCAGGGACCTTCCTAGGCAGAAAGTCCTAAAGAAAAGCAAAAGCGTGAGTGGTACCATGTCAAGCACAGCAGGTATGAGGGGGTGTGGGGCCCATAGGCCGGCCAAGGCAGGAAGAACCCCCAACGGCCACTGGCTTTCATGGCCGAGCGTTAAACCACAGACTTTGGGACACATTTCACAATTGAGGGGGAAAAAAAAAAAAAGGAAAGAAACAAAGTGGAACCACAATCAGGGAAAAATAGGGAAGCTAGAAGGGGGTGGTCAGGATCCTGTGTTTTCAGAAGTGTTACACTCCTGTGACCTGGCTTCCGTGGTCATCACCGCACATCAGCGCTTTGCACAGAAGGGGATGAGTCTGCCCCAAAGGGACACTAGTCAGTGTCTGGAGACTTTTCTGAGACAGTTTTGGTTGTCATGACCAAGAGGGGACAGGGACGCTACTTCGTCTGGGGGGTGGAGGCCAAGGATGTTGCTCAGCACCCTGAGGAGCCCGGATGTCAGAAGCCCTGGTGTTACAAGAAACAGAAGGTATCAGGGTGCCTGGGGGAGCTCATGTCGCGATCCTGGGGTCCCGGGGTTGAGCCCCGCGTCGGGCTCCCTGCTCGGTGGGGAGTCTGCTTCTCCCTCTGCTGGTCTCTCTGCTTGTGCTCTCTGTGGCTCAAACAAATAAATAAAATCTTACAAAAAAAAAAAAAAAAGAAAGAAACCCAATGACAAGTCAAACTTTCAACTCCAGAGAAGTGAGCAAAGGAAAAAAACAGTGGAAAGAAAAGACATAACAAATCAGAAGTGGGACTCAAGATGCACCCACACAGCTCATACCTCTGAACCACTCTGGTCTGGGTCCCTGGGGCCTCCATCTGGTCAAGCCCTTGGGCCTCCTGACCTTGCTGTCTCTTCCCCTGTCGCCGGCTGGTCACCACCAAGCCCCTGGATGTCCTGGGGCTTCCCGGTCAGAATTGTGAAGATCCACAAGACTGGTGACTGGCTCTTACTCAGGGGAGGTGCTGAAGTATGTTCTCCCCAAATTCTATGTGCAGGTCCTAACCCCTAGGATCTCAGGATAGGACTATATGTGGATACTGAGGCTTTAAAGAGGTGATTAGGTTCAAATAAGGTCATAAGATGGGCCCTGATCCAACAGGACTGGTATCCTTATAAGAAGAAATTTGCTCTTTTTCTTCCCCCTTTTCTTCATTATAAGAAAAATTAGAGGGACGCCTGGGTGGCTCAGTTGGTTAAGCGGCTGCCTTCGGTTCAGGTCATGATCCCAGCGTCCTGGGATGGAGTCCCACATCTGGCTCCTTGCTCAGCAGGGAGCCTGCTTCTCCCTCTGCCTCTGCCTGCCTCTCTGTCTGCCTGTGCTCGCACTCTCTAATAAATAAATAAAATCTTTAAAAAAAAAAAGTTAAAAAAAAAAGAAAAATTAGACACAGGCATGCCCAGAAGGAAGGCAATGTGAAGACACAGCTGTCTGGTCAGCTGCAAGCCAAGAGGCCTGAACAGACCCTTCCCTCACGGCCTCGGAAGGAATCAAACCCGCCGCCATCTTGATTTTGGACTTCCGGTCTCCAGAACTATAAAGGGAATAAATTGGTTTTAAGCCCCAGTCTGGGCTACTTTGTTATGGTGGCCACAGGAAACTCAAGACAGTGAGGTATGTGGTACAAGTGCTCCCATCGGGGTGCCCGGTGGCTCAGACAGTGAGGTGCCCAACTCTTGGTTTTGGCTCAGGTCATGGTCTCAGGGTCCTGGGATCTGGCTTGGTTCAGTGGGTTATGGCTCAAGGATTCTCTCTCCCTCTGCCCCCCCCCCCAATCAGGTGCGCGCATTCTCTTGCTCTAAAATAAATGAATACATCTTTAAAAAAAATATGCCACCGTCTCCTTGCAGGAGTATCTGGCATTTCTCTTCTTCCCTGGATAGATTCCCTCCAAAGACGGCCCTGTCACAAGGACTCAGGGCCCATGGTTTTCCTGGGAAGTCACCCCAGGGAGACTCCTTGGGGGCAGAGACATGAAACAGGGAGTGAGGACCCCTGTGGGGGTGCTGATGAACAGGTGACGAAGTGGGCCTCCTGGGCTTGGTCCTGTGGGGGGCCTCAGGTGACAGTGGATCTCACTTGAGTGACCCAGTCACAGTGGTGACTGTCCACAGGCATTGGCTGAGGGCCACTCCTGGGGTGTCAGGGCTTCCTCACAGGAGCCCCCAGACCGGGTTGCAGTGGCTTATGGCCAACAGCAGTTTTGGCAACCATGAATGCTGGACTTAGCGAGGGGCACTGGCAGCATCGGTTAACATATCCCCTGATTTTTACTTAACAAATTGTTCCTGAAAAACCACAGGCACGCTAGTGCATAGAAGCAAAGAGGCATATACAAGATTTGTATGAAAATGCTAGGAAGCTCAACCCTAACTGCCTTCAATAAACCGGATAAAGCCACTCCTATTGCTAGACATTGAGAAGTAGTTGAAAGCTTCAGGCAGAGCTGGATCCAGCAGCCCAGACAACATCACCACTCCTTTATTCATCTCTGCTCTGTTTTCTGCAGTGTCAGCTTCATCCGGGGATCACTTCCTATCCTGTGATCATAGGACAGTTCCACCAATTGCCTGTGCTGGTGTTTCTTCCCTCAGGGCCAGTGGGAGAGAGGGAGGGTGCCTCCAGACGTTCTCCCTAGAAGTGGTTAGCAAACATCTTCCCTGCTGTCATGGGCCCAAATGGGGTCATGTGCCCACCTCTGTATTTTAGGGGATGCCACGGTGGTTGGGGGGAAAATGGGGAGTTGATCCCCATCTTCCAAGGCTCAAGGGCTGGGACAAGAGGTGGGAATGTCCAGAAATCAGTAGGACTTGAGAGGCAAGCTAGGCAGGCCCCAGGAGCCATCACTGCATTGTCATCGAACAACCTTGACAGCCATCAATAAGGAATGGGTAGAGATCATCACAGGCCACCACCCTGGGGGAAACACCCTGCAGAGTGCGCCCACACAGGCACACATGCTCCCCCAGTCACCCCTCCCCCGGCATGTGGAGGCCCCCACTTCCTGGGCCCTACAAGTTGGTCTAGGAGCTGGGCTACAGCAGAATCAACTCTCAGTGGCCAACATGAGACCTCTGACGGCCTCGACCTCGGGCCCCGCAGACAGCCACTCTCATTCCTAAAGCCTCAACCGGCCACAGAGCAGAGCCCCTGGCATGTGACAGGCTAGCAGGGCACCCGGGACAAACAGCGGGATTCTACGGCCCTGCTCGCTGCAGCAGGACCCAACCCGCGCCGACTGGTGATGTGGCGAGCCACCTATGTCCTTAAAAGGGGCAAGTGTTCATGCACAGGATGTCTCCGGAAGGACACATGAGAAACTGGTTAACAGAAGACACCTTGGTGGAGGGAACCGGCAGGCAGACCTACTTCTCACTGCAACCCTCTGTGCAGTTGGTAGTCTTCTAGAAGACCTGTATGTAGTAATAATTTAGATAATAAACACATTAAAAAGGGTTATTCATGGGGTACCTCTCTGGCTCAATCTTTTGAGCACCGACTCGTTTTTTTCTGGAGAGGGAGAGGTAGGGGAGGGGCAGAGAGAGACTCCCAAGCAGGCTCCACTCCTAGCACAGAGCCCGAGGCGGGGCTCCATCCCACTGCCCTGAGATCACCACCTGAGCCCAAACCAAGAAGGGGATGCTTGACCCACTGAGTCACCCAGGAGCTCTGAGCATGCGACTCTTGATTTCAGAGTCTTGAGTTCAAGCCCCACACTGGGCGTGGGGCCTACTTTAAAAAAAAATTTAAAAAGATTTATTCAAGAATATATTAAAAAAAAAATCTGTCAAGGGGCGTCTGAGTGGCTCAGTGGGTTAAGCCTCTGCCTTTGGCTCGGGTCATGGTCTCGGGGTCCTGGGATCGAGCCCTGCATTGGGCTCCCTGCTCGGTGGGGAGCCTGCTTCCCCTCCCCTCTCTGCCTGCCTCTCTGCCTACTTGTGATCTCTGTCTGTCAAATAAATAAAATCTCTTAAAAAAAAAAATCTGTCAAAATAACCTCAACCCTAACAGGTTTGGGTTCACAGGGGGTGGAGGTCGGGGGTTAGAGTCGCAGAAAAGAAGGACATAGTCAGGAAAAAAAAGTCATTTTAATTTTTATTAAATATACTCTCTTGGCACAAATCTTTAAAATATATAAACATTATATATAAACAAAGTGTCTTCATGGCATCAAAATGTAACTCCAGATCAGGATGGACGCCGGTGGGAGGGGTGAGGCCGAGGAGGGCACCGGCCCAGCTATGTGCAGGGCCAGGGGGCGGGGGTTGCTGCTGAGGCCCCGTCAGCTGAGAGCCACATCGGGGAGGCACACCGGGGCCAGCAGGACCTGGGGTCCCTTCCCTCTGCGGACTAGCCTGCGGCTCAGAGAAGGGAGCCACCTAACCATTCCTTTGGTCTCACCTGCCGGGGGTGGTCCCCAGCCCCTGCTGCTTTCCCTCACCCCAGGGGGCCCTTGGGTCCCCACCCCATCTTCCTGAGAGGGGCCCCTGCCTCTCCTGCCTCTCCTGGGCACGGGGCAAGGCTGGCAGAGGAGGTGGGAAGCCCCCCAATAGAACAGCCATGGATCCTGGGGACGAGACTCAGGCCGGCCAGTGGACACATGCAAGGAAGGACAGAGAGAAGGGTCTTCACACCTGCAGGTCCAAGGCAAGAACAGAAATGGGACAGAACACAAGGGAGAAATGAAAGTCATGACTGGAAATGGGGGGGCGGCAAACACGCCCTCTCTGACCCTTTCACACAGGGAGGCTGCCCATTGATCCGGTCACCCTCTGGTCACTCCCTGCCAGAACCAGATCAGGCCGGTTAGGGTTTACTGTGACTAGACCCAGGGACAGCCTGATTGAAAAGCAAAGCCAAAAGAAATCAAGAAACTCCACAGGTCATTCAGAAATGGGTGTTTCTAAACGCATCTGTGACAGCCGGCAGACCCCAGGGAACATCTCCATGAGACCGCTCCCTGGGGCTACCCTGGGGTACCCTGACTGCCCACCCCCAGGCCACACACTGTCTCAGGGGCTCTCACTTTGGGATCAAGGCTGCCAGTCACCTCCATGCTCTGTTTACGCAAATCAGACCACCCCGTGTGCCTTAAACTGCCCCGAGTCCTGGCCAAGCGCCTACTAAGGGGGGGAGCAAGGAACACGTCAGATGCCACAGGCCCCCCAGGAGCCGCTGTGTCTAGGGGCTGAGGGTTAGGGCCTGAGGCCTGGCCTCTGGTGTGAGGCCTGTGGGACAGTGGTGGGAGCTTCCTGGCCCAGAGGAGGTGACCTGGGTCCCCGCAGATGCCTCCCACTTAGGACTTAGACCCAAAGCCATGGCGATTCCGCAAACCCTGCTGCCTGGAGGCACGACCCTCCTGGGAACATCACAGACCGGGTGGGTGGGCAACAGAGGGGATGACCCACTCCTGGGGCCCTACTTGTGCCACGGAGTCCAGGACCCAAATAATGCTCTTGGGAGAAGCCTGTTCCTGAGCAGGAGGCTCTGGTGACAGAGGAGTCACGTCCTCTGGGAAGTAATGGCAAAGGCAAGACAGGTGGGTGGGGGAAGTGGGGGGGGGGGGGTGGGTAAGAGGCTGTTTTTCTAGCCCCAGCTCAGAACCAGGCCAGCCCCACCTCACCACCGCCAGGAGGCTGGGGCCTCTCTGTTCATCCTGGGGCTCCCTCTGCTGTGAGAACAGGGGCAGGCAGAGTCTGGCTCTAGGCCCGGTGGGCACTGGGTCACTAGAACCAGGACCGTGTCCCAGGTCACAGAGCACTAAGAGGTGGTGCTGGTCACTCCCAGCTCGGGGCATTTAGGGCAGCCCCTCCAGGAAACAGGGCGGCAGGCCTGGGGAGGAAGGCTGGGGAGAGCGTGAGAGGCCCCGCCCACCAGTCCCAACATTGCACTTCACGGGCCACTGCCTTTGGAACCCCGACCAGGCCCCCCAGCTTGTTCTACAAGGTGCTCTGACGTCCTGGTTCCCAAGGTGGAACCGAGGGCACCCTCATCCCACAGGCTCAGAAACAAGGGGTCGGTGGTCGGCCGCACGTGGAAGCCGGCTCCCTGGCGCACGGGTCCCTAGCTCTGCAGGTGCCGCAGCAGGATCTGCATGAGGTCGAAGGTGGTGAAGCTGATGCCCACGGCGATGGGGCCCTTGAGCCAGTTCATGCTCAGGCCCTTGTAGAGGCCACGCACGGCGCCCTCCTCCCGCACGATAGCCTGCAGCGTGCCCACAATGGAGGTGTGCGGGTGCCCGGTGACCCCAGCCGTCTGCATGCGCCGCCGCACCACGTCCAGCGGGTACGAGGCCGACTGCCCGATGAGGCCGGCGCAGGCCCCGAATATCATGCGCTCAAAGGGGTAGGGCTGCAGGCGGCCGCTGTACTCTGCGGGCAGGGACAGAGGGGCTGCGTCATTGGAGAGGGGGCACACCCCAGATCTGGTGCTCACATGAGCTCAGGATCTGACCCCTGCTCCCCTAGGCCTTCCCACCCCGGCCCCCTCACCTCCCAGCCATTCCTTTTGGAGAAGAAAACTTTTTAAGAAAGGCAGAATTGCACAAATAATCACTTAACCAAGTCCTCCAGGGCAGAGCGAGCTCATATCTGATTCCTCTTGTCCCTGCTGGCAGCCCTCTCCATGCCCCCAGCCTGCTCCTTGGGCACTGTCGGCAGGGGTACAGGGGCAGGCAAGGCGAGCAGCTGCCAGGACAGGACATGTGGGCAGGACAGAGTCGGGGGTAGCAACAAAACAACAGAGTTCTTTAAAAACGTGGGCTTGTAAATTTAACAGGAGGAAGCAAGGCCCGTGAGACAGCGCTCCTCACCCCGCACACTGGCCGAAGGTGAAGGGCTCCGCCAGCACCCGAGTGGGGTGAGTGTGCAGGGATGGGGCTGGGCAGAGGGGCGAGTGGAGTAAATGCCAAAACCTGGGGCTCACACAGAACACGCAGGGAGGCACTCCGGGGTGATCACCTGTGATCACTGTCAGGCTTATTACCGACAACCTGGAAACAGGGGAGGCCGGCTCCACCGCTTAAGAAGCTGATGGGAGGGGCATCTGGGTGGCTCAGTGGGTTAAAGCCTCTGTCTTCAGCTCAGGTCATGTTCCCAGGGTCCTGGGATCAAGCCCCGCATCGGGCTCTCTGCTCAGCAGGGAACCTGCTTCTCCCTCTCTCTCTCTGCCTGCCTCTCTGCCTACTTGTGATCTCTGTCTGTCAAATAAATAAATAAAATCTTAAAAAAAAAAAAAAAGAAGCTGATGGGACTGAGACCCGCATGCTGCGGGATGGACTCAGAGGCAGCCTGGGGCCCTGCAGAGGGAGCGGAGCTGGGAGCGGGAACAGGGGGCCTTCGTTTCACCTGGAACATTTGCTTTCTTTAACAAAAACCATCTTGGAACACTGTTAACACCTGGTCGCCTGGGGTAGCTGGTTGGGGTAGCAGTGTGCCGTTCTCTGTACGCTTCTGCGCTTTCTGAATTCCTCAAAATTACCACCACCCAAGAGGCCTCTTCCCCTTCCGGCTAGGTTGTACCCGGATGCTTTGGGCACAAGTGACTGCCACTGTTCTTGGTGACACTCAGGACGTCACCAAGCTGGTCTTAAACTCGGCAAGGAAGGCTGGGAGTCCAGCTGCCTCCCTGGTGGCCTGGTGTCCGTCCTGTTCTGATCCGGACCTTGGCCAGGAGCTTGTCCCTCCCAGGGCAGGGACCTCAATGGCCCACCTCTGAGTCTGCGTGGCCCCGGGGAGGCGCGGTCCGCGCCGCCAGCCTCTTACCTCTGTGCAGGCTCTTGAGCGTCTCGTAGGTAAAGAAGCTGAGCCCCGCGTACGGAATGACCCCCAGCACGGTGGGCGTGAAGCCGTGGTAGAGGGTCTTTAGGCCCTCTTCGCGGGAGATGCGGATGAAGACGTGAAAGATGTTGCTGTACCTGCAGGACAGAGGGACGGGGCGGGTGGGCCGCGGGCACAGAGAGGGGCCGCTGGCCTGTGCTAATGCACAGCTGCCCTGTCCCTGGGAGTCCGGCAGACTGGGGGCTGGATGTAGGTGCTTGCTTTCTTTATGGAACACAACTGCACTGCGAAATCTTTGGCACTGGAGGGGGGAAATGGGTGCCTCAGGCCATATCCCACCTTCACAGCCCAGATCACTGCAGGGAACAGCCCTTGTCTTTTAACCGTGGGCATGTGTAACCCATCTGTGCTAATTCAAAATGAAGAGCTTGAGGGAAGCGGGGGGCGCCTGGGTGGTGCAATTGGTTAAAGGTCCGACTCTCGGTTTCGGCTCTGGTCATGATCTCGGGGTCATGGGATCAAGCCCCATGTCAGGCCCCACACTCAGTGTGGCATCTGCTTGGGGTCTGTGCTCTCCTTCTCCCTCAGCCCCTACCCCTACCCTACTCTCTCTCTAAAAATGGAAGGATAAATCTTTTAAAGAAGTGCAGACTCTGGATGTGATATAAGCAGAAGCTGAGCCCTGGGTGAGGGGAACAATTACTGCCTTGCTAGAGCAGCAGCAGGCGGCCCACCCGGCCCGGGGACTCACATTTCCTTTGGGGTCACGGCCATCCTGGCTCTGACCAGGTCCAGGGGGTAGGTCAGTGAAGCAGCTGTGGTTCCGGCCAGTGCACCTGCAAGGAGGCGGGGCCACGGGGGCAGGGCTCTGAAAGACGGGGGTCGAGAAAGTGAGACCCCCTCAAGACTCGGGGTACCCATAGGTCTCAGCCAGTGGGGAGAACCAAGCAAAGGGCAGAGACTGGCTTCCTCATGGCTGAGTAGTGGGGTCCCTGGGGTGGATGTCATTTGAGGTTCCCATGGCTGCCGTCCCTTCCCAGTGGCTTGTGCGGATGAATGAAGCAAGAGTTCCTTTGCGGGGACTTGGGTTCTCAGGGAAGGACTTCTGCCGTGGTGAGCGTGCGGAAGGCAGGAGGGCAGGGTGAGGGGACAGAGCTAAGAGGGTTCTGTGGGGGGGAGGGGGCAGCTGGGGGCGGGCACTTACTCCCCACGGAAGCCATAGTAGCGGCCCAGGACCCGCTTGTACTCCTCGTGGGCGCTGAACTGAATAGCGGCGTAGGGCACCACGCGCACCATGGTGGCCGAGTTCCCGCGCCACAGGCTGAAGAAGCCCTCGTTGAGGTAGGTGAAGTACAGGAGCCGGAAGGCCTCCTGGCAGGGAGGGGAAATGTCAGCACTCCCCAGTGAGCACCCTCTTGTCCACCGCTGTGACAGGGGCCCATGTTATTGATCCCTTCAGCCTTACTTCCCCCACATTCTCAGGGTCCCGCATGGGACCCCTCTCTCCCTACTGCCCTGACCTTATGAGAGTAAAGTGAGTCAGGGCAAGCCAGGTTTGCAGACGGCAGCCCCACAGAGAGGGTGTGTGATCGGTCTGTCTGGTAGTCTAGCTTTTAAAGACATGCTTTCCTTTTCCCAAGAAGGTAATGCCTCCTCTGTTTAAAAATGAATCAAATGGGGGGCGCCTGGGTGGCTCAGTCGGTTAAGCATTTGCCTTCGGCTCGGGTCATGATCTCGGGGTCCCGGGACCGAGCCCCGCATCGGGCTCCCTGCTTCTCCCCGTCCCTCCCCCTCTCCCTGCTCTTGCATTTGTACTTGCTCTCTTGCTAATAAATACATAAAATTAAAAAAAATAAAATAAAATGTGAACTCCAAGTCCTCTCCCCACTGCCCCAAGGACGGGGGGGTCTCCTGTTAGTTGCCAGAATGGGCTACACACGGGTAGAGCTTGGGGTGTCAGGACAGGCGGCCCCCTGGTAGCTCGGGGAACTGGCTTGTGGAGGAACCAGATGGAAAAAACAGTCTGTAAAGCCTCTCCCTCCACCGCCAGGCCCTGTGCCTCCCCCACCTCCTGCCAGCCTAGTAGGGAACACGGTGATGGCCCCAGAGCCAGGAGTTGGTGACCTAGTGGCTCACCTTGGCAGAAAATCTCTTTGAAGACACTGGAAAAAAACCCAAAAACAAATAGAGACCATTAGCTGTGAAGGGCAGAGCTGGGTCTGCGGGGCCCCCCAGTGCACGGGGAGCGAGAACCACCCCTGTGGATGCTCCCCAGCCAGGGGCCAAGGGGTGGGGCATGCCCAATCAGGGTCACCCTCCTCCAGGGAACCACCTCACCTGCTGCGCCCCGCACCACCATCCCCTGCCCAGCGCACCTCCCAACCCCCCAACCCCCACATGCTGACTTATCCCCAGGCAGGGGGGCTGAGCTGCCACCTCACTCCCGGGAAAAGTGAGGGTCTCTGTAGATGCCTGTGCCTCTTGGGGTTGACACTCAGCACCACGCATCCGGCTGGACCCCAAGTCAACCAAACCCCTTTGGGAAAGGCCTCCTTGCTACCAGCTGTGCAGAGCGACTGAGGGCCTTGGGCCTCTCAGAACAAGGCCCCGGTATGCTCTCTGCCCAGAGCTGGCCCTTTCTTCTCCGGGTGAGGGCATGGCGCCCCTGACCAGCCTTTCCCACCCTCAATGGCTTGCACCTTGCCCCCCGATGCCACCTGGTGCCCTGCTGGCACGGACCTGAGCAGCTGTGGCCACAAGGGTTTGTGGTCCCGCAGCCTCCCTCTCCTCATTCCCCAAGTGTCTGCGGAGTGTCTGCCGTGTTCCCAGGACGCCCTCTGTGCGGACACGTGTGCACACAGATGCGACCGGCCTTAAACCCAGCTCCCCGCGGGGCGCAACGCTGTGCCTTCGCTCTAGGTAACAATGCTGCCGACGCAAGGGGAGCTGGACGCCCAGCCGCATGCCCTTTCCCATGCCAGCTTGCGCCTTCGGGAGGCTGATATGAATGTCCTGTTTTGCAGATGAGGAAACCGAGGCATGGGGAGGCTAAGGGACCAGCTCACCCAAGTGGGGATGGCCTGGCTTGAATCTGAAGTCCCTTCCTCCCCAATAGCGGAGGGGCAGGGGTCCCAGCTTATGCCTGCCCTCCTGTAGGCACCGGTCACTGTCTGTGGGACAGAAAGGCCTCATCTTCAGGGGATCCTATGGCTGCTTAACCCAAGGAGGGAGCGTGATGGTCATCTGAACTGGGCCTCCCCAAAACATATGTCCGTGCCCTTGAGCCCAGTACAAGTGAATGCAACTTTATTTGGAAACGGGGTCTTTGCAGATACAATTTTATTAAGATGAGGTCATACTAGAGTGGAGTGAGCCCTAAATCCAATGACAAGTATCCTTCTAAGAGAAGAGGACACCGACACAGAGGGGAAAGCAGAGACTGCGGTTCTGTGAAAACAAGCCAGGGATGCTTGGAGCCGGGGCACTGGAAGAGGCAAGGAGGGCTCCTCCCCTGGAGTCCACAAAAGGAACTGACCAGCTGGCACCCCGATTTCAGACTTCTGGCCTCTGGAATGGAAGCTGCTTGGCTTGTGGTACTTTGTGATGCCAGCCCTGGGATGCTGACGGAGTTTCTAAGTGGATTTTAACAAGGCATTTTTTAAGCCCATTTGTAAGTGCAGTTTGGGGGCTGTGGAGGGGGGCTGCCGGGAAGCCTCTCTGGCACACAAGACAGACGCACAGGAAGCATTTACCTTGGAAGATGATTTTGGTTCGGTCTAGGGGAGCTACAGCTGTCTTGGCAAGAGCACCAGCTAGGGCCCCAGACAGGAGAGAGCTGAGAACTTGCCTGTGACCACTCTGCAAGAAAACACACACACACAGTCTGCCATGAGGGAGGGGCGGACAGGGGTCGGCTCTGCTAGGGACCTCCCCCAGCAGGAGCATCCTCCTTCTGTCCCCAGTCAAGGGCTGTAAAAGGCACAGCTGTCCAGGCTTCACAGTGGGGCAGAGAGAAGGCTGTCATGAGTCCAACGGCCACAGAACCTGGGTGGGACATAGTGAAAAGCTTCCAGGGGACAGGGACCATCAGCATGAGAGGTGACCCACTGGTGGGGCTGTCCCATGAGTTTCCAACTTCTCAGAGACAGCCTACAATTAAGACTGACCCCGAACAGAAGGGTCACCCCACCCCAAGTGGAGACTCGGGCTGTGTCTACCGCCTATGTGTGCTGGACAAGGACCCCTATGGTCTGGGGATCGGGCTGGCGTCAAACAAGCAGACCCTGTGTCCGTGTGACCCCTTTCCACAACGTTCCATCAGGCCCGCAGTGGTCAGCCAAGGCGAGGGTGATGGTGATGGTGGCCGGCCTCCACC
Source organism: Taxidea taxus jeffersonii (assembly GCA_003697995.1). Lineage (NCBI taxonomy): Eukaryota > Metazoa > Chordata > Mammalia > Carnivora > Mustelidae > Taxidea > Taxidea taxus. The sequence continues at coordinate 70,232 of RCUC01001404.1, read as the reverse complement.
ATTAGGCCAGCCTCAGAGCCAGCACCTTCCTGAGTCTTCCTGAAGCTCCCCATGAGGAGTCGCACAAGAAGTCCCCTGCTCATCAGCTTGGAGTCTCCGTTCCCCCAGCTGACTTGGCCACGGAGCTCTTGCCAAGCAATCATGAGCATTGGGGACCAGAGGGGCTCACATCTTCCCTGGCTCTGCAGTGAGGAAGGATGGTGAGGGGCAGGCCATTCAATGATCCCAGGAAGCAGGTGCCCCGAGGGGCCGTGGGACACGTGTGTGTGTGTGGGGGGGTAGGGATGTGTACAACACCCCACTGTTCCTGGGGCTGCTAATCCACAGGGAGAGCCAGACATGAACTAAAGCTTTAGACAAATGTGTAAGGCGCCTGGGTGGCTCAGGTGGTTAGGTGCTCGCCTCTTGATTTTGGTTCAGGTCATGATCTCAGGGTCCTAAGATCAAGCCCCGCATTGGGCTCCGTGCTCAGTACAGTCTGTTTGTCCCTCTCCCTCTGATCTTCCTGCTCAAGCTCGCTCTCTCTCTCTCTCTCTCTCTCAAATAAATAAATAAATAAATAAAATTAAATAAAAACGTGTAGAGTTAACAATCCAGGATGACCATAAGGAGGGGGCTTAGGGTCCCAGGAGAACATGGGGTGGGGTAGGGGGCTGAGGTACAGCTAACCGGGATGTGTGTGTGAGACTGTATTAGAGGGGGAGGAATGGAACACTCAGGGGCCTTGGGGAGAAGAAGCTGGGGATCCCAGGGGACCACAAGAAAGGCAGGGTGGTTGACACAGGGAAAGGGAGGGGGCACAGGGAGGAGGAGATGAAAGGCGGGTGGGGGCTAGACTCCATGGTGCCTGTGGGCTCAGCAAGCAGGCTGGTGTTTACCCGAAGAGAAATGAAGATGCACGGAAGGTAGGCAGACCATTTTAACTGTAACCAAAGAGGAGGCAACGCCTGCAGAAGCTCAGGGTAGGAAGATGGGGGGCAGGACCAGGGCACAGATAAGGGGCATATGGGGGGTACAACCGGCAGCCTGGGTCTCAGTGGGCATGATGGGGTCCAGGGCCACTCCCCAGGTTTGCTTAGCTCATTAGGTGGATCGGGGTAAAGGGCTGGGCTCCAAGTCTGTCTACACACCTGGCCTGAACCTGGGCTCTGTTGTGATTGCCTACAGGGACCAATGGCCTCTCTGATCCCCCTTTCCTCGCCTCTGACACACCGACGTGCTGTCCGCTGGCCAGGTTTGGGTGCTCCCTGGGGCTGTGACACGCTGCGACCCAGCCCTGTCCCTGGAGGGCTTCGGCTCCTTTCTCTTAATGTCCCCAGGACCTCCCCTTCCTAGAGTAGCAACTTCCCATGGCACTGTTTTCCCTTCTAAGTTTCTGAGGTGGCGCTTCACCGTGGGGTTCCATCTTCTTGCTGATCGAAGCCTGTCACTGGGGGATCCCTGCCTTTTCTGGATCACACAGCAGGTTCTAGAGGTTTGGCTACCTACACCCACTTTGTGAATTGTGGATGCCAGGCACCAGAAGGTTCGGTGGTATTCCTGGCACCAGCTCCGAGGCCCAGCCAGCTCCCAATCTCCTCTAGGAGTCAAGGTGAGCACCGTTCACCGTTCACGTGCGCCGCTGTGAGCTGAGGGCCTATCCATGGTCGGTCCGTGTGCGCTGCTGCTACTAGAGGCAGAGCCGAGGTGCCCCTTCCGTGGCTTTCACCAGGCAGCTGCCCGGGCTGCCTGCGGTGCTCACAGTCACGTGCTAGGCACATGTGTCCTTAAACCCTCACTCAGGATGCGGCGCTCCGGGGATGTGCCGTGACCCCAACCCCTGTGCTCAGGAGGGGGCTGCCGCCGCCGCCTTTGGCCAATGCTCCCGGGGACTCTTAAGCAACCAGGGCCGGTTGATTCTTTGAAGAGCTCAGCCCAGGCATCACGGAATGGCCAGGCTCCATATCTGCCCGCCGGAGAGAACCCGCCAAGTGAAGAATGAGCCAGACAGCCCAGCAGAGAGAAAGCGAGCAAGCCCCAGATAGGAGCCATGTGGGCTGTGAACGCCCCATGGCTCCTTCACCAAAGGCGTGGGACTTGACAGAGTAAGCTCCCCCCATCAGGCTGGCTGCGAGAACCAGACTGACCATGGCCGTGCCGGCCAGCGCAGAGGAAAACCAGCCCCGGCAGTGTCCTGGTGCACGATGGATGCCGGGCCCATGGCCGGGCACAGCCGCTTGGTGGGATTCAGCCGGCCCGCCAGGGGCTGGGGACTTCACTACACCCGGAGGAACAGATGTGCCTGCTCTGGGGTTTGGCCTTGCTCCCCCACACAATGCCCAGCATTGCAACAGCAGCCCCACACATTGATCCTACAAACCAGTCCTCCCGCCCACCTGGTGCTTCCCAGGACAACCTAGAATCTGGGGAAAGCTGGGGGGGCAGAGGATGACCCCGCTGTGGCCTTGGACCCCACGGACTGAGAATGGCCTGTGGGCACCGGAGCCAGGTTTCTGCGTGGGGCTGGGTCAGCCTGTGTTCCGGGTTCAGCTGCAAGAACCCCTACTGGTCTCTTTAGTGAACAAGGACAGGGCTGCTCCCACTTCTTTCAAAGGGAATATCCCTTTTCTTCAAGTGAAGGGTGGACTCAGAGATGAACTTCAGAGGGGAGACTTGCAGCTGGGAGCACATCCTGTGTGCAAGCATCTGCCCCCAGAGCGGGCCCTGCCCGTGACTCATCCTCTCATGCTTCTGGTCGCAAATCCCAGCAAGGAGAGGAGTTCAAGGGCACCTTCTGACATCCTAGCCAAAATCTGGGCGAGGTTCTGGCGTCATACCAAGTGGCTGGGCAGACTGGATTCACATCACAAACGGAACTTGAGATGGAACAGAAGGTGGCCAACCTGCGCCCCACTCTGCCCACGGCCTCCCAACAACACAGCTCTGCTCAAGAGTGCGTGTGCGTGCGTGTGGGGGGGTGCGATTTGCCACGGCATGCAGGAACATGAAAGAGGGACCTCAGGAAGATGCCCATCAGGGAGGCAGGGTACTTGCCTTGGAATTGACAGGTGAGGGCAGGATGGCCTCGGCATCCTCACGCACACGCGCCGTACTCTCCTTCACACCATTACCCATTCCAGGCCAGCTCTGGGCGGTAGGAGACTTGGTCCTGGGACAGAAGGGGCAGGGTGAGACCTGGTGAGAGGAAGGCCAACCCGACCTGCCTCAGGCCTGTGACTCATCCCTGAGTCACCTGAAGCCAGAACTGCCCCAGCACGGTGCTCGTCCCAGCCCGGCTTCCATCCCCTGTGAGGGAAGGATGTGGGCACCTGCAATCCTGCCACCTAACCCTGGTCCCTGGAGCAGATCGCATAATCATTGACAAGCGCCTTTCTCGTCAGCTCTCCAATCTGATCATCACAAGCCTCTGAGTTGTCTATTTTTTTTTTTTTAACCTTGTACCACCCTGGCAGATGGGTTCAGAGAGTGAAGCCACCCCTGGCAAGGTCCCACAGGAGGAAGAGGTGGTCCCACCTGCCTAGATCTGAGCACCCACTGGGCTTTCGTCAGGTTGGACCTGAGTATCTCTCCACAGAAACACTTAGGAAATTACTTTTTCCTAATGCAAGTTTGCCTGATCTTTCTGGCCAAACTTATAGTAAAGGGTCCTCATACTTGAGGATTTGTCCCTGGAAACCTCCATTTAACCTCGAGGAGGAAGTACCTGCAAAACTCAGCAAACCACAGTGAGAGGAAGAGACTGAAAAACGGATGAAGGACAGGTGTCACCAAGATGCCAACCTTGCACTGGTGTTCCTGGGGTCTTGGTTCCTATGCTTTAAGATTATCCAATAAATCAAGGCGCTTTCCTGTAAAATGCTGCAGACGCAGACATCCCGATAGTGGGCTGTGAAGGCCTCTCCTGCCTTCCAGGTCCTCCTAGGGACCCCACCTACATCAATGCTGGGGTCAGGGGTGGGGGGGGGAGAAGGTCCTAGAAAGCACGAATAGGATTCCCCTCCACTTGTCCTCTGCTGCTGATTCCTACCTAAAATGGGCCTTGGCTCCAAGAGGAATGGCTGCTTGGAAGACAGGGCAGGAATGAGCCCAGAGCACCCTGAGCTGCGAGGGAGGAACCAAACCCATGCGGGTGTGACAACGGGAGAGGGAGGGGAAGGAAGGGGAAGGAAAGAGCGCTGGTGGCCAAAGCTGGAACACCCTGAGCAACAAGTACTGGATTATAGCCTGAGGGATAAAATAAATAACCCCGGGGCACCTGGGTGGCTCAGTGGGTTAGGCCTCTGCCTTCAGGCTCAGGTCATGATCTTGGGGTCCTGGGATCGAGCCCCGAATCGGGCTCTCTGCTCAGTGGGGAGCCTGCTTCCTTCTCTCTCTCTGCCTGCTTCTCTGCCTACTTGTGACCTCTATCAAGTAAATAAAAAAAGTAAAATTTGAATAAATAAATAAATAAATAACCCCAAGCCCACAGTTAGAAGTGATTAGGGACACCTGGCTGGCTCAGCGGTGGAGCCTGTGAATCTTGAGCTCAGGGTTGTGGGTTCAAGCCCCACATTGGGTGTGGAAATTAAAAATAAAATCTTGGGTCGGGATGCCTGGGTGGCTCAGTTGGTTAAGCAGCTGCCTTCGGCTCAGGTCATGATCCCAGCGTCCTGGGATCGGCTCAGGTCATGATCCCAGCGTCCTGGGATCGAGTCCCACATCGGGCTCCTTGCTCGGCAGGGAGCCTGCTTCTCCCTCTGCCTCTGCCTGCCTCTCTGTCTGCCTGTGCTCGCTCGCTCTCTCTCTCTCTCTCTCTCTAACTAATAAATAAACAAATTATAAAAAAATAAAACACCGAATCGGGCTCTCTGCTCAGCAGGGAGCCTGCTTCCTTCTCTCTCTCTCCGCCTGCCTCTCCGCCTACTTGTGCTCTCTCTCAAGTTAAAACACACAGAGACACCCAGGCGCCCCTTAAAGATTTTTTATTTATTCATTTGACAGACAGAGATCACAAGTAGGCGGAAAGGCAGGCAGAGAGAGAGAGAAGGAAGCAGGCTCCCTGCTGAGCAGAGAGCCCGATTCGGGGCTCGATCCCAGGATCCTGAGATCATGACCTGAGCCGAAGGCAGAGGCTTTAACCCACTGAGCCACCAGGTGCCCCTGAATAAATAAAATCTTAAAACAGAAATAAAGAAAGGATGATTGAATACATAAATACATAGGAAGAGACAATCTCCCAGGCAGAAGAATCCCAAATAATTTGTGTAGCTGCTATGCTCTGGAAGAAGGGGGTGTGTGTGACTTCCCACCCCTTGGGTTTGGGCTGCACGTAGTGACTTCCTTCCAAGGAGTGCAGCACCCACAGGGGGAAGAGAGTAACTGTACAGCAGAGACAGCTGACAGATGCCACCTCAGCCAGGTGATCAAGGTCAAGAGCCACTGAGAGTCAGGCTGACTTTGGCATGTGCTGTGAATATGGTGTGATGAGGAGGACACTTCACCTGTATGGTCCTCATTAAACCTATCACCCCAGGTGAACCAGGAAAAAAACATGAAACAAATCCCAGCTGGGGAGCATCCTACAAAATACCTGACCAGTTCTCCTCAAAGTGGTCAAGGTCATCAAAAACCAGAAAGTCTGAGAAACTGTCTCAGCCCAGAAGAGCCCAAGGAGACATGACAACTAGATGTCAAGGGGGATTTGGGGACAAGAAAAGGATGTTAGGGAAAACCGAGGCAATCTGAATGAACCAGAGCCTTTAATTAATAGTCACCTGTCAGTGTCTGCTTGTTAGTTGTGACAGATGTGCCAAAGGAAAGTAAGATGTCATTAGTAGGGGGAGTTAGGTGTGTGGGCAGTCGGGGAGCTGGTACCTTTGCCAATTTTTATATAAATCCCAAACTGTTCACAACCCCACAGTGAGACACTTCTCAAGCTGGCTGCTGGGGTCTCCGCTTGTGGAGGGCACGGAGACCGCATCACCCCAACCCACAGTGCGGACAGCTATGGACCGAAGCTATGGACCCCTGGGGATGGTGCCCACATCTGGGCATGTGGATGGACAGTGCAGCCTTTCTCAGCGCTGTGTCGGGGATGTGGGCATGTTACTGTGGACACATTCTGTGAAAGTGCCTTCCTGAGAAAGGATCCAGCCCTTTGGTCCCAGCCTCAAGTGGCCCTGCTCTGTGGCCTCACCCTCCCTCTAACTCCCGCTCCAAGCCACCCAGGCAACAACAGCCGGTTCGAAGCCGGCAGGGCGGGGGGTGGCTCCTCACTGGGCAGGCCACGCAGACTCCAAGGGTCCCTCAGTTGCCTGGCTCTGGGACCTGCTGTGGAAACTCAGCAGACCACTCATGAAGGGGCCTTGGTGTGGTGGCTATGGACAGAAACAGCGTCCCCACACAGAGTCGTGCTGACCTACGAGACTGTGTCACTGCAGGTGACAGCGGCCCGAAGCAAGTCACGGGAGCCGCCCAGAGACATCTCCACCCTCCACACGTGACTGGATTCCAAAGGGATTGGGTAAAAGGTCTCTGCAGATGTAATTAAGGAAGGGATCTGGACGGGAGATCATCCCGGATCATCCCCTCACCTGCGTGATCTGGTAAGACAGAAGGGGAGACACAGATGGGAAGGCCATGCGACTGGGGGCAGAGACTGGGGGGATATGGCCACAAGCCGGGCATCCCCGGGAGTCCCCAGAACTGGGAGAGACAAGATCCTGCCCTGGAGCCTTTAGAGACTGTGTGCCTCCCCCCACCCCACGCAAGCACCTGTTTTGAACTTTGAACCTCCAGAATGATGAGAATGAAATTGTGTTGTCTCAGGCCTCCAGTCTGTAGTGACTTGTTACGGCTGCCACAGGACACTAAGACTAAGGGCCCTTTTTAGGGAAGGGGGAAGTGTCCCAGCCCCCCATCCCACCCCAGTAGAGTGGGCAGTCTGAGACTGCCAGCTGCTCCCTAGGGTTCAGCGCCTCCTGGCAGCTCTCCAAGGCTCACAGGGTAGAAAGGAGATCCTTGCCCTGGGGGAGCAAGGGGGGAAAGATCTCAAGAGTTTGTCCCTTGGGCCAAAGGCTAATTTCTCTAAGAAATAAAGAGTTCTTTGCTCTTTCAAGTCAGTAAAAACACACACACACACACACACACACAAACCAAAAAACCCAACCCAAGACCAAAAAAAAAAGGCAAAGAAACAGCCAGGTCACCAGGAAACAACTTTAAAATATGATAAAAAACAAACAAACAAACAACACAACTAAACTAAAACACCAGACAGACGCCCGACTGTGCTCATGGAACTCCACGTGAAGGCAGTTTGCAAGCACTGAGCCAGGAACCCAATGGGGCATGAGATGGGGGTAGGCACGGAGGGAGGCTGGGGGGGGGGCACTTTTCTGCTGGCACCTGGCAGAAGGAAGGAATGGGAAGAGGTCCCTGAGAACTTCCAGTCTTGAAAGTACCTTGGAAGGTAGCCCTGGTCTGCTGGCTCCCACAAGCCTAAAAGAAGCCTGCACAAATCATGTCTGGGAGTTGTTACCCTGGGCCTTGCATGATTCAAAAAACCTGATATCCTGGACACAACCTAAGCGTGTGAGGCACACGACAGGCTGGGCATTTGAAACACATTCTGAAACACAGACATCTGAAAACATGGACAGAAGGTCTGACTGGGAGGAACCCCAGCTACCCTACCTTCCGGACGTGGGGCCTCACGTGAAACACTGCTCAGGGATTCCGAGGCTCTGGTTCCCTGGCAGTGGAGGACAATTAGGGGCAGTGGACAGTGACCCATGGCGGTATCTGATAAAACAGAAAAATAAGAAGCAGGGGCCTCTTGAGACCCTCCAGTGCCACGGCCTGAAGAGTCAAGAAGGGCAACCACAAAGAGGGAGCCTGGCCCGAGGTGCTCGTCGTGAAGGGGGGCCTGGGCTGGCCTGGTCGGTGAGATTATTACAAGTCCTGTTCCAATACGACTGTCCACAACTCCGGGCTTTGTCCCGTCTGGCCAGTTACTCCCCCAGCTGCCCTTTTCTGCCCCAGAATCCCACTTCTTCACACCCCAAGCCCATCTGTCTGAGGTGTTTTCTCGCCATGAGCCTGGGGTTGTGTGGTCTTGGGAGGACCTCGGCGGTGAGGACAGCTGAGCCCTCCTCATGACATTATACCTGAGAGCACAGTCTTAATCCCGGTGAGGCCGACTTGGACCTCTTGGTCAAGGTGGGGTCTGCAGCCGTCTGTCTGTCCCCCTGCTGAGTGACCCTGTTCCAGACTCTTCTCTTTGGAACCAGCGCCCCATGGGGAGGGGGGGGGAGTTAAGCTCCCCTCCTGGAGAGGGAGAATCGACATCTGTGACTAGGAGTTCTTACACCAGACTGCTCTCTTCTCCCCAACTGACCAACTTCTTCAGTCATTTATTCAGATCACGATGACCTTGTGGACAGTTACTTAGGCTCTGTTACTGATCTGCTGTTCCAGCGCTGGCCCTAGGCCGAGATGCCTTCTACCCACTGGAGGTGGAGGGGCAGGTTTGGGGTGGGGGTGGGGGGCAGGAGGGCAGTGGGAGGACTGACACCATGCAGATAACAAGCGGTAGTCCAGAGGATCCCAGCAGCTGCAGGAGCTGGACCAGGATGCTAGAAGACAGGTGTGAATGTGTGCCTGCAGGCCCTGAGCCTGATTCAGCAGACGCAGAGGTGAAGCTGGGTGGTACAGGGCCCAGGGCAAGCTCCTGCCTGAGGCCCAGCTCTGCTGCTCATCACTCTGGTTCTCACTGCTCCCATGTCATCCCTCTATCCCACTTGCTCACTGTGCTCCTCTGGCTTGTGGGACACACACACCCCCCCCCAGCCTCCCACAGGGCACTCTGGGTTACTCGGTGGCTGGGCAGGGGGCACTGAAGGGCCTGGACAAGTTGGAATGGTGCTGCTGGGCAGGCCAGGGCTTGGCCAGGCTGGGAGCCTGTGACTGGGGGCTGAAGTTTCTAGAATCCTCCTGCCCTGACACTCGGGGAATGGTCCTAGAAAGGGGAGACCTGAAGACCGGCGTGCTCTGGTCCAATACTGACACCCCTCTGGGGTTGAATCCGATGAACCATGTGCCTGCAGAGTGCACACCCTGGGAAGGCAGCACCACAGTGGGCAGGGGAGATGGCGTGGGGAGTGTGGGTAGATGGCCCACAGGGATGCTGCTGAGTGGGGCTCTGTGGCAGGAGAGATGCAGGGCAGGGTCTGTCCTGGGGTCTGGGAAGGCTTCCTGAGGAATGTGCAGTGTGGAAGTGGTGGAAGGAGCTCCCCGGGGTGGCCGGAGCGGTGAGAAAGGGGACTCCCCAAAGCTGGAGGCAGCTCAGGCTGAGAGCACGCGGGCCACTGAAGGCTCTGCTCGTGGGAGAACGCCAAACACCCCCGCCCCACAACACCCCTGCTGGTGCTTCCACCTCCCGGCCGGACCGCAGCCAGGATGACCGCCACATGCCTTCCCCAGCGCCTCTCCTCAGTGCCGGCGACCCTGAGACTGCATCTGGGGACTCGGAACGCCGGCACGCTAGTACAGCCTGTCTCACGGGGATGTCGAGCACCTTCTGTGAACACGGTCACACGCCTCCGGTGCCACACAACAGAGAAAGACGAGCTGCTGTCACACACAATGACAGGGACAAACCTCGGACATAACAGTGGAGAATAAGAAGCCAGCGCAAAAGACTGAGCACTGAATGAGTCCAGGCATAATCCAAACACAGTCACACAACGTGGTCTGTCCGAACAGTGGCATGTCACTGAGCTGTAAAGAGGAAGGGCCTTCTGACACCGGCCACACTGCGGATGAACCTTGAGGACATCGTGCTAAGTGAGATGAATGAGTCACAGAAGGACAAACATTTAATTCCACTTATAGGTCTCTAAAGTCCTCCAATTCATGGAGACAGAAACTAGGATGGTGGGTGCCAGGGCTGAGAGAGGAGAGCATGTGGGAGAGCATGGAGTCAGGGTTTAATGGACACCGAGTTTCAGTCTGGGAAGATGGAAAAGCTCTGGAGAGGGATGGCGGTGATGGGTGCATACCAAGGAGAACGCGCTATCCATGAACTACACACAAAGCAAAGCCGATGACGTATGCTAGGTCATGATTCGGAAAGATCCAACAGAGACAATGAAGCATCAGTGGTGATAAATATCAGACTGGGGTTGGCTGTGGGAGGTGGGACAGGGAAGGGTCAGCGGAGGAGCCAGCTGGGGGCTTGAAACGCTCTGCACCTCGATCCGATTCCACATGTGAACACACATGGAAAATGCTTTGAGCTGTACACAGGAGGTACTCACTTTACTGTACGAAATTTAAGACAAGTTTAAACATTAAAAAAGAAAAACCCCCAAGCTGCGCAGCCTCTCTCAGGCCAACTGACCGTGAGCCCAAGTACTGTGTTCTCAACTCCCAGGGGACGCTAATGGCACCAGAGAGATGACACGTGCTGCTCACTCTTGCTCATCTTCCTCCTCACCTGCAAAGAACACCTGCTGATGATTTTGGCAATGACCAAAAGCCCGGAGATGTCTAAGCTCCTGGAAGGCAGGCCACTCGTGCAGGGGGTTATCTGGCCCCTTCTGGAGAGAGCACAGCGGGCAGCCACCCACTTTGCCTCTGTCACCTTGGAGAAGGGAGGGCTGACCCTTCCCTTGACTCCAGGGTGACCCAGGTGACCCTCAGTTTGGAGCACCAGACCCAAAGACCGGGAGCGTTGAGGGAGCCACTGGGTCAGAAGTCCCCTTTCCCTCGGGAGGGAAAGCAGGAAGGCCCTGAAGCCAGCTGACAGAGCCAAGCTCAGGGAGGGAGGGGTTGGATGTCTGCCGAGCAGGGCTGTCCTGGGGCCCAGTGGTGCCAGAAGAACCTGGGAGCTATCAAAGAACATGGAAGGTGCCAGAACCCACAAAGTTCCCCTTCCAGTTCAGCCAGCTTGAGATGGGTTTCTGTCCCCAGCACCTCCCAGAGCCCTGACAGGTGTGTTTCCATATACTCTCCCAGCCCTGTGCTGCGTGTCCAACCATGGACAATGGCCCCAAGGGGCCCGGCCCCCGTGTGTTCTCCGGAACACACAGGTTACCCATGAACTGGGTTCAGGTGCCAGAGTCTTCCCCAGCAGCGGGGTTAAGAACCAGGAGTCAAGTGCAATGGGGCCACCTCTGCCCCACATGCCACGGGCAGACAGCAGTCACAGGCCAGCCCCAGTGAACAAAAATTCATATTTTCACCTCATATTTCTGTTCAGGCAATCTTACCACCCATCAAAAAGCACAGCAAAGCAGGACGGGGGTGGGGGTGGGGGCAATTCCACAATCTAACATACTGAATGGCATGGTCTAGGAAAGGGGAACTGGGGCTCTGGGATCTTAAGCAGCCCAGTCTGTGAGCGCGCCACCCCCCCCACCCCGCAGCGGCTCCACGTGTGTCTCCATCCTGATACACTTGCACGCACACACGTGTGCCTGACTCCCTCAGCTCCCTGGCCAGGGCCACTATTCCTGTTGGTGAGTGCGTGGTGCGCCATTCCAGGCGACAAAGAAAATGTTTGCGCAAACAGAGGGGCTTCGCAGTTGATGGAGTTTACAAGCCCTCACGGAATGGATCCTGTAATCTCTCAGTAAACAGAAGCCAATTAACATCCTCTCTGGCTGTTGATAAAGGCTGTTTTTTTTTCCAGTTAATGGGCATTAACTTCTGCCGTGAAGAGAGCGGTAGCATCTTACATAATGGCTGTTCCCTGGTAACCCAGCCCCGACCAGCTGTTGCCCATCTCTCCCTGCTGCATTCCCTTCTACCCGGGTCTTCCAGACAAACTGGCCTCTGCAAGACACAGAACATCCCACTGTCAATCACTGTCGAGTCCTTTCAACACAGGGCTGCTGACACCTGTTACCAACTGCACTTGAATGACCTACAACAAACCAAGGTATTCAACACTACTCACGCTCCTCTCATTATCAGGGTACACCTGTGGAAAGCCCTCATCCCAAAAAACTCTTGTGTTTTTGCCGCGGGGAGCCTAGCACAGTGCTTGTTATCTACTCAATTATTTGCTGGTTGAAGTCACTAATTTTTTGGACATACCAAGTTTTGCTTTGGCTGTACTCTCCCCACCCTGTGCCTGGCAAACTCCTCCACAGCCTGCAAAGCCCTTCCTAAATGTCCTGGCCCCGCCTCCCAGAACTTAAGTTGTTCTGCCCTATACTGAGCACTCTGTGATTCCCTGCAGCACAAGACGGGGCTGCTTTCCACTGGCTTCCCTGGCTGGGCTGGGGGGTCTGTCGAAGGCAGTGGCCTGGGCTGTGTTCAAGGTCCTTGCTTAGCAAGCAGTGAGAGGCCCATACCTGCCAACAGGGGCTTCTGCTATCTGTCATCCAGCTCCTCGGGCATCCTTCACAGGGCAGCAGAAATGCACCTCTTCTGTCCTGCCCATGTCCTTCCCCCAGTAAGAGCATATAGGCTCCCAGCCACACTATGCTGGTGTTGTGGGAAGATGGGGTCCAGCCTGTGACCTTGGGCATGTTACTAAACCTCCCCAGGCTTCCGTTTCCATACCTTACTCTATTCCCGGGGTAGCGCTGGTCAGCTGGGTCACGGTGTGGGTGAGTATCATTCCGCCTTATACTAAGGAGTCAGACGGAGCTGGGATGGAGCCCATCGCACCCGGCCCTACTGAGTGGGCCTCCCCAGTTCCTTGATCTCACCATTCAGCCTGCATCCCCCATGCCGGGGCCTCTGAAAGAGCTAAGCATCAGTCCCTGGTGTCCAGCATCGCCCCACCCCTGCTTTCTCCAGGTTCACCTCCCCAAAGCGTTAAACAGAAGCTGGCTGGCAGGGCCCTGCTGCCCGCCACATGACAACGGGTTTAGGAAGCACGTGCTCCGGCCAAGCGCTCTGCCAATGCCAGCACCCCTGTCCAGCACAACGGGCGGCACTGTCTCCTGCTCTGACATTCAGAGCTAGCTGACACTTGGCTTTGACTTGTGAGCTCCAAGCCAAAGGGGCTGCTCACAGCCCCCAAACCTATCCCTTCTTCAAGGCCTGGCTCCCACACATTCCCTTGCCAGCCCAAGGCTAGACCAGCCTAAGGCCTGACCAGTAATGAGTCCTGTCTGCCCGTGGTGCTGGAACCCAGGCCCGCCAGCTTCGTCCCTCCCCTCCTTCGGCTACAGGATCTTCCTCTGGCTCTCGGCTGCTACACCAGGGAGTTCTAGGAACACCTGTCCCAGAATCTCCAGGACACTTGTGCAGGATTCCTGAGCTCCTCCTCAGGCTTAATTTGGGGTCTTGCTTAGTGAGGCCTGGGAACCTGCCCTTTAGGGCAAGGACACATACTGCAGACTGGATGGGACTTGGGTCAGCATGGCTAATTAACACTGAATGGAAACATGTATGTTCTCTTTTTCCACTCATCCCATTGCAAAGGCACGTGACCTAGAGATGGAATAACAGTGATGACATCTGTTGGGAGCACTTCATGCACACACTTCATCAAGGCAGGCTTGCAACTGGTCACAAGGTGTCATCTCCTGCCCCGGTCCTGGGGAAGCACATGCTAAGGGCTCTGAGCTCAGGTATGGTGACCGTGCCTTGTTGGCAGTGGCCTTGAGGTGAGTCCCCTCCTGTGCCTGTTATGGACTCCATGAGCCAGGTGCCTCAATCTCCTCTCACACTCTGTGCCTTGTGTCCCCAAATACCCAGGCTCTCTTGTTCCCTTTGCTTGCAATGCTTTGCCATCTAGCTAACTCCTTGCTGGCTTTCAGGTCTCTGAGAACCTTCGGCTCCCTGAGTAAGCATCCCAATCTTCTGCTAGAACTCATCAATTACAGAGCCCCAGTCACTTGGTGAGAACTGATCCACATCTCCATCCCCTACCCTCCTGAGCCCCAGTGTTTCTGTCTCCTCTTCATCTGTCCCTGTCTCACAGGTATTTATAAACTGTAGAACAATGGTATGGTCAGGCTTCAAGTTCGTCCCATTCCTGGAGCCCAGGCTCTGGGCTCCATGGTGGCCTTTCAGTCATCTTAAAGACGCCCATGTCTAACAGCAGCAGAAAGCATGAGTGCCACTGGTGACTTGCCTAAGGGACAGGGGTCTGGATTCGGGCTGACCCGCTCCATCTTGGCTCTTGTTATGTTCTCCCCTTGGTGACTCTTCTACAGACTGGGATGACTAGGACCAAGCTCACAGTCCAATAAGCACATGCTGAGGGCAGGCAAAGAGCAAAACATACATGCAACACGTTCACTTGTCTGGGTCCTTGCTAGCTCTGGGCAGATGCCTCCACCTTCCAGCAAGAAGGCAGGTGAGGGAGGGGCTGCCCACTTCAACCCCCCAGCTGTTTTGCCTCAAAGAGCAGAAACAGCTAGACAAGCACTTCTTTGAATAACATCCTGGCAGAAATTCTGGCTTTGCAGCTGTAGGGGTTAAATGGTGCCCCCCCCTCCAAGTTCATGGCCATCCAGAACCTCAGAAAGTCACCATATTTGGAAATAGGGTCTCTGCAGGTGAAATAAATTAAGGATATTGAGATGCGATCATACTGAATTTATGGCAGGCCCTAAATCCAACGATGGGTGTCCTTGTAAGAAGAAAAACACACAGGGAAGAGCGCTGTGTGAAGATGGGGGCAGAGACTGGGATGACGTGGCTGTAAGTCAAGGCCCCGAGGACTGCCAACAGCCACCAAACCAGGAGAGGGGCCCAGTGACATTCTCCCTCAGGTCCCCCAGGAAGAAGCGACCCTGCAGTCTTAGTCTGTTGGGGCTGGTGACAGAAGACCATAGCCTGGGTGGCTTCCAGACAATATGTCTCACAGTTCTGGAGGCTGGGAAGTCCATGATCAAGGTGCCAGCAGACTGGGTGTCTGATGAGAGCCCTCTCCCTGGTCCACGGATGGCTTCTCCATGCGCCTCACCAAGCAGAAGGCAAAAGGGCCCACTTGTAAGGGCTCTGATCCCATTCAGCAGGGCTCCACCCTCATGACCTAATCACCTCCTCAAGGCCCCACCTCCTAAAGCCATCACATGGGGGATTAGATTTCAACACAGGAATTTCAAGGTGACAACCATCCATCTCTCTCCATCCATCTCTCTTGCACCTGGCAACACCTTGATTTTGGCCTTCTGACCTCCACAACTATGGTGGAAAGACTCTCTCTTGTCTGAAGCCACCCAGTTTGTGGTAATCTGTTACAACAGCCCCAGGATGCTGACAAGACAGGAGTCTAAGGCCAGGGCTCCTGGCACCGGCTGGTGCCCTGCCCATGGCCCTGAGGTCATTCCTCTCCTCCCTGGATCTCTCAGGCTGCCCTATTGCCCTATTGACACAGCTCCGACACAGCTTCTGCTGACCTTTGTTGAGACCCTAGAATCCAAGCACTCAGCTGCAGCAAAAGGTGCTCAGGGTAGAAAACAAACGTTAACAAGCATATTTTAAAAATAGTGGCAGGGACCAGGGAAGGGCCGCCGGGGGCCATGTTCTATTTCTTCGGCTGAGTGTCAGCTTTGTTATCCTTTACACTCTCTTTTCACACACACATTATGGACTTGCTATTAAGAAATATTCTGCACTCCAAATAGAAAATATAATGCATTTTTGGGATGCCTGGGTGGCTCAGTTGGTTAAGCGGCTGCCTTTGGCTCAGGTCATAATCCCATCGTCCTGGGATCGAGTCCCGCATCGGGCTCCTTGCTCGGCAGGGAGCCTGCTTCTCTCTCTGCCTCTGCCTGCCACTCTGTCTGCCTGTGCTCACTCTCTCTGACAAATAAATAAATAAAATCTTAAAAAGAAAATATAATGCATTTTTAAAAAGAGCTGGTTGGCAAAACCCAATCAAGCTAATAGTTCTGATCATCTCAGCATTCCTCTAGTGTCTAATTGCCAAAACAGAAGAACAAAAACAGGACGACAGGTGGGAAAAGTCCTGGCCTCAGTCTGATGATGCCCTCCATCTGGCACCAACGGCGGGAAACAGCTGACAATTTCCCCCCAAAGATTTAACATCTGACTTATCTCAATCTCATCTGACAGTCAAGTTCTTCTGCTGGATCCAAGGGGAAAAACAAAAACTTAGTAACAGCCAACATCTTAAATCTCCCCTCCCAGGACTGTGGTCAATGCCCAGGTCTGTCTCTTGCAAGTAACGACCCCCCCCACACCCAACCCGGCCCCCGGCCAAACCCAAGGGTTCCTCTAGAACTCTACAGAGGAGGGACTCAAATATTCTTTGGATTGAACTTGAGTCCAACTGGGGAAGAGGAATAGAGATATGATGTTTAGTCACCACTGCGCGGGCCAGAACACCCAAGAGATGGACAGAAAGCCCAGAAGTGGGGTTCAAAAGGATCTCTTGGGCTGCACTTTACCTATCGGACTGGAGAAACCAGGACACTTGATAGTTAACTGTTCTGGCCGCTGGGAGAGGAAACAAGCAATCCAGTTTTACAGCTGAGAGAAAACTGAGGGCAGTACAAAGTCTCTGGAGGAACATTCACCATTTCAATGGACATGCCCTTTGGCTTGGCCTCTCCTAGGAAGCTCCCTGAAGACCAGGAGGTTTCAGAAGCATCTGGGCTGGAGCCCCACACATGATCATTGCGTATCTGCTCAAGACTGGGTCCGTCTATTCATTTCAGCACAGCTTGT
The DNA here is from genome assembly GCA_003697995.1 of Taxidea taxus jeffersonii. Lineage (NCBI taxonomy): Eukaryota > Metazoa > Chordata > Mammalia > Carnivora > Mustelidae > Taxidea > Taxidea taxus. Next base: position 53,588 of record RCUC01001404.1, on the reverse strand, counting down.
TGGAGAAAATATGAGTGACAACTTCAAAAGTCATCGGCAAGGGACTGGCTATAAAACTGGCACACCCATTTGATAAGAATCTCAGGTAAATCCATCAGGGGTTTAAAAGAGGTGGGGGATATACAAGCCATAGATTATCTCTGGTAGGAAACAGGGCAAGTTAATAATGGATGCTTCTAGAAGGGTACATGGTGCAGACAAACCTGCCTGGTTTTCACTGTATGTCCTTTTGTATTTTTTTAACCATATACATCAATTACTTTGTCCAAGTTTATATATTTGTATATGCATATATGTAATATATGGACATCTACAGTATATAAAATGTGTGTATATGCACATATAAACGTATATGTATATATCTATATATATATATATACACACACATGCACCTACATAAACACACACATTTTAAATGACACCTTTTGAATGTGGACAGAAAACCCCCTTGGCTTCAGTTTCTGAAGGTGAAGGTGACACAACCCTCTGGCATATTCTGGCACCATCTTTGCCAGGAGAGACAGAGGGGGTGAGGCACTATACAGACTTCACAGGAAACCACACCATGTTATGACTCTTCCACAACAAAGCTACTGTCTCCTTCTATGCTGCACACTTGCAAATCATACTCCAGGGAACTTACACAGTTCAGAGCGGCTCAGAGTGGTTATAGTACTAGCTCTCCTCACTCTGAAGAGTGTTTCCCTACTCTCTAGGTTTATTGGCTTTAAGAGCCCAAGGAGTTCTTGAGGGTCAGCAAGGGGCTTCGGTCTGCAAGAGCTGGGGTCAGAGGCCAGAAGCCCGTACCTCCCTCCCAGGCAACCCAGCCGCTGGAGGCGGCCAAGGTGTTGAAGTCCTGCTCCTGCAGTGTCCCCGCCCCCACACAGCCCGGGACACTGAGACACGTGCTACAGCAACGATCAGGGGCCGCCCCTTCCAGCTCAGTCTTTCCGGACTCAAAGTAATGACTCCTGAGGAACAGCTGCAGGGAACGTGGGGGTCCCCTCCCCTACCAACCCCTCAGAGAAAAGCACAACAGACGGGCAAAAATGGGGAAAGTCTACAGAGAAGGGTCAGCAAAGCTCAGGGAGGGATGGGCTCTGCCTCCCCAATTCAAATTTCTTTATGTTTGTTGCTGATAAAATGGAGATAATTCTGGTTTTGCCTGGCCAAAGGGATTATTGTAAGCCTGGAAATCACTTTACAGACTTTCATAAAAGAAAAGATAACATCTGGGTGGCTCTTCTTTTGGGTGGGGGAGGGTGATATCCTGAGATTTCAAGGCTTGGGTGAATGTTGGGGGACCTGGGTGGGGGGATGTGGTTCAAGGATTACAGACAGGGGCACAAATACAGGTGCACATGTAACAACGTACAGGTGGGTGTAGACTGGGGGTGTGTGATGGAGGGCCTGGAAAGGCACAGGGCAGGTGGAGGGATCGGGGAGAATACCTGAAGGCCCTGACCCAAGTGGCTGAAGGAAGGAAGCAAGAGAGGAGCACAGAGCTGGACCTGAGCAAAAGCAGTAAGGGGATATGAAATGGCCCTGGTGTGAGTGGGGAGCCACGAGTTGGGCACCACAGGCTCAGGCATAAGTGGAGGGGGTGTAGGCCCAGTGGCAGAGGTGGGGGTGCATGGATCTGGGTGTGGAGGTTTCATCAAGAGGAAGGATTTTAGGTGATCTGGGGGGTATCCATGAGTACGGGGGCGGTGGCAGGTGTGTGAGGGAGAATATCGGTGGGGACACGAACTCAAGTGCGTGTGGATGTGAAGATCCAACTGTGCCAAGCGCCTGAGGTGTGGGGGATGTCAGCGAGGTGGACAGTCTCAGGTGTATTGGGGGGGGGGTGTCAACAAGAAGGGACATGGTGTCAGGTGTGCGCGGACTGACCGTGAGGGTTCAGATACGGCTGGGAGGGCCCCCAAAGAGCACCAGACGCTGGGTGCGTGGGGAGGGGGGGCTTTAACCTCTCCCTACCCCTGCGACGCTGCTGTCACGCCCTGTTTCGCCCGCCCCCGGACCAAAGACAAGACCGTGCCTCGCCCTGGCTCGGCCCGAGGGGCGCGGGCCCCCGGACGCCTGCGTCACCCCGCGCCCTCTGCTCCCTCTCACCGGCTGGGACGCGTCGCCTTCACCACCACCACCGCCGCCGCCGCCGCCACCGCCGCCTCGGGCCACCGCGGCTCCGCCTCGCGCACCCCCCGTCAAGCGCGCGCGGCGGGAGGGGTTCACACCACGCTCCGATTGGCTGTACGATGACCAATCGGCGTTGGGAAAGACAACGATTGGTTGTCATGAAACAGACGGGCAGCCCCCAAGGCCAGTCACTGATGGGTAGAGGCGGGCTATTGGGTAAGGTTTTCGGTCCCAGAGTTGGTCCTGCAGGGTGCGAGGTGCTGGGAGATGGAGGCGGGGCGGTAGGGGAGGATTGGAGCTCTGGCAGAAGACGAGCATCCCTAATAACCAATCCCTGAGGGGCAAGGGCAGGGCTCCGAAGTAGATGGCGCGGCTGGCGCGAGAGGAACGGAGGGCGTAGCCTAGAGGGCGATGAGGATTAGCTGCGACGCCGAAGACAGGCAGGCCCTGTGGCCGATCGCAGGGGCCGTGGGCGGTGTGCCTAGCAACAGGGCAGGAGAACGCAAGGTGCAGAGTTTGGCCGGGAGCGCGGCGGCGGTAGGTGGCCACAGATGCCCCAGGCCGGGTACCCTGAGGCTGTGTCGAAGAGGCTGGCTCTCGGACCTCGCAGCGCGGAGGCAGGACCTCCAACTCTGGCTGTGAACATGGGCCATCGACTCCTGGATAATTTTACATTCCTTCACTCCCCGCTATTTCCCCACCAACTACAAGGAGAAGGCAGGCTCTCTGAGGTCACTCAGGCTCGTCCTCTGCAGCTCGGGTTGTTGTGAAGACGTGGAAACAAGTGAATCCTACCCATGAGCTTTATGGCTTTTTGGAAGTATTGGACTTGTCTGATTTCAAGCTTTCTCGTTTATGGGATCCAATGACAGCCCCATCCGGCCTCCTCCCAGATAAACCTTTTGTGAATCAACTGAAAACCACTATCTCATGAGGTCAAAGCGACCACTGGCCATTTTACCGTAACAGAGTACAGAGAGGTCCAGCTCCTTGCCCACAGCACTTCCAAGTGGCTGAATCTAAGGGTGAATTTAGAGCAGCCTGCTCTTTGGAAATGGGGTAAGGCAGTGTCAGAGAAGAGCCACCAGGGCCCTGAGCCATCTGGGCCGATTCCATGTCCAGCCACTGGCCCAAATCCATGTCCAGCCATAGGCCCAAGACATAACCTTGGGCAAGGTGATTGTGGGTCAGTTTCCTCAGAGGACAGTGATTCCTACACCTTGATCTTTCCTCTTTTGAGCTACTCCCCTGGGAGAACTTATATCCCAGCCCTTGCCTTGACCTGGTGAAACCACTGGACCCTCAGCAGGGCCATCTGGCCCGTGAGCCTCAGTTTCTCTGTGAGGTGAAGTTCATGGGATTCTTTGAAGACAGATGCCAGCAATTTAGAGAAGACACCTGCCATCCAGTGCTTTGCTGTATCCCTGGCACTCCCCCCAAGTCCACCCAGTTCTCTGACTCACCAAATGCACTCTCCTAATCTCGAGGGCAGAAAGGGTTACAAATGTTCCCAGATACTGGCTCTTATTTTCTCTAGGTGCTGGCTAGGGTTGGTGGAGATCAAGTTCAGAACCAAGGAATGCTGGGAGGGAGCAACCTGAAGCTAGGCCTTAATAAGGGTTCACATTTCAGGGCTGGGCAAGTCCCCTGCCTAGTGCTTAATCCACAACATCTCAAAGGGCTGCCGGTAAGAAGGACGGTAAGGAGGACAGGGAAAACACTGAGGCTCACACTGTCAATGCCACTAGCCTGAGGCCACCATCTGACTCAGGATATTCCCATGATATTCCCACATGGGCCTCTCTCCCATACCTCCCTGCTGTGGTTTGCTTCCCAGCCAACTTCCAGGCCCTGGTCTTCATTCTGGTCTCTGGACAAGCAGAGGACATTGAGGTCCGCTGAACACCTAATTGGTGTCAGGTCCTTACTGGGTGATTCCCAGATGGTAGGGGGAGGGGACAGCACCTACTTTGCAGATGAGAAAACTGATCCTCACACTACCAGTGTTCCTTGCTGAAAGGGCCAGAGGCTGGGTTTGAATCCCTGCTGTTTTTTATACTTGCTGGCCACCAGACCTTCAGCAAGTGACTCAAATTCTCTGCTTCAGTTTCTCCAACTACCTCCCAGGGTTGAAGGCAGCACTAACAAGATGAATGGAAGTAAAACACTCACAACTTCACTGGTCCACAGCCAGCGCTTTTTGAGTGTTGGTGATAGATAAACTGTTCTCGGGGCCTGTTTCCCTTTCTGTAAATAGCACTTCATGGAATGTGGACAGAGACCAACTATGGGTGGGTTTTGCCACCCAAAGAGGGAGAGATATTCATGCTACAGGAGTCCCTACCCACAGCACCCACCTGCCAGGCCCTGGGAGGGAGGCAGCAAGCTCCTGGAAGGTCTCACGGTACTCCCAGGGACAGTGCCAACTGAGGCAAGGGTCAGGCAGCAGCCCAGCACCAGGCTGCCTCTCCTGAGGGTGCCAAAGGCACTGCCTGGGCTCTGGCTTCTTTTGCTTGTCAGCATGCTGGCGCCGGTCAACCTCCCTGCCACCTTCCAACAATGGCCAGTAATGCCCCTTGGCACCAGCAACTGACACCCCCACTGTGGGCACTTCAGCTGTGCTTGGCCAGGGTGCCTGGGATCCCAGCTCTTCCATGTCAGCCTGGCTGGCTCTGGGTAGGACACTGTCTCTCTGTCCCCCAGTCTCCTCTAGGTCTCGGGGATCCCTGGAATCATCTGACATGATGGCTCTGAGCCAGGCCTGGGCAGAGTGACAGGGCTTAATCAATGGAGGCCAGAGAGCCATTTGCCCAAGATCAAGTTAGCAATGCGGGCAAGAGAGGAGGGGCATGGAGGCAGGCCAAGCTGGGTTCTCATCCTACTATGGCCCCTCAAAGGCCAGTGAGTCTATTTCTCATCTGAGAAATGGTGTGCATAGGCCCTGCTTCTTAGAGATGTGTGCATAAACCAGGACCCTAGGTCCTTCCCTGGGTGGAAGGGTACCTGCTGAATCCAACAGTGATGTCACCCAAGCCCAGCTAGTGTCAAGGCAGTTTCAGTCAGCCTCCTAGAGATTCAGAGAGGCTACGCCACGTACCCAGGAGCGCACAGCAGTAGAGACACAGCCTGAATGTGCCAGCCCCTCCCTTGCAGGGGTTTCCTCCTCAGCTCTGGTTTCCAGGTCATCAATGAAGATGGCAAACACTCTTTAGAGAGGGGCTGTGTACCTTACTGGGACTGTGGTCCTGTATAGCAACACACTTACCCTGTTTTCAGGGTAGAGGAGGAGGCTGAGGTTCACCTGAGGTGGCAGAGCAGGGACTGGAAGCCAGGTTTGGCCAACTTCAATCCTGTGCCTACCCACCCTGGGGACCTCCAAACAGACCCTGAGCTACGCCCACTGACGAAGCCCATTCCTTCAGACTAAGGTGGGAAGGATGGAGAAGCTAAAGCCCTGCCTCCCCAGAGAAGCTTGCAGCTGTAGGGAGGCTGGCCAGGAGCTCGTTGGGGGAGAGCACTAGAGCTGTGGGGGCAGAGGCCTTCCCTCCAAACCACCCCCTTATTATTTAGGTGTATATTCAAAAACATTCAGAGGAAGCTGAAGCAGAGCAGGGAGACAGGAGCCTGCTTACATGCAACTTCTGGGCAGGAGGGGACAGATAAACACGAAAGCACACAAGCAAGGCGACCTCAGGTAGGCTCAGAGATCAGACACAGCACAAGAAGTGATGGGACCAGGGTACCAGTGAAGGACAACAGCAGGGGATCTCTCCATGGAGGCAACATGTGAGCTAGAACTTGGTGCCAGGGAAGAGGCAGCCACGGGGAAGGCTGGGGAAAAGGTGCTCCATGTAAGGACAGCATGTACAAAGGCCCGAAGATGGGGAAGCTGATGTGGCTAGAAAGACAACTAAAAGAGAACGTAGGGAAGATGAGGTTGGGAGGTGGGCGGGGCCTGGAGGACAGTTGGTTTTACGGAGAGGGCAATGGGGAACCTTGGGCAGACTGAGAGCAGAGCCTGGGCAGGAATTACAGGAACGGCACCTCAGGCTTCCCCAGAAATGGGCTGGCATCACCAACCTCCCATGAGACAGATGATGATTCATGAGGCTCACAGGGCCTGCAGACTGCCCCAAGGTCACATGGGTGGCAGAAGTCAAGGCAGGGCAGCCTGGAGCAGGTGCGAGAATCTTCTACATGCCGGGTATGTTCCCAGTGGGGGAAGTCAGGGTGAGGTGATTGGGTTAGAGGTTCATGTCAGCCCCCCAGAGCTGGCAGGGCCCTCCCAGCCAGGAGTGGGGAACAGTTTGCCACCAAGGGGAGCTAGGACCCGGGTGATGCCACCCCCAATCCCAGCTACTTGCCCAGCCATGGAAACCAGAAGCCTTCTAGGAAAGGACGTGAGCTGATATTAAGGACCAGATTCAGGTCCTCCTCGAGCTAGGGGAGATGAATGACAAGCAGTGGACTGGGTGTTTCAAGAAAGGTTGGGTACCGCACCTGAAGCCCACCAGAGCTCTTGAAGCTAACCACCCAATTGGGCCGCATGCGATGCACAAGCTGCCGGGTGACCACGGCACGAGCCACATGTGTAAATGCAGAGGAGTGCTGGGGTTCCCCAGGCACAGCTGCTTGGGGACCCCCAGAATACTTTGGAGGTACAGTGGTTATTTGGGGCGGCAACACTGATGTCCATACTACAGATGGGGAAACTGAGGTTCAAAGAAGGAAGGCACACTTCCCAAGCCACCCAGCGAGCAATGTCCTCAAGCAGCCAGGCAGATGAATACAGGACAGTCCTTTTAGGGTGACTGAGGTGATGAAGCTAAGATGGTCGGCTGCCTCCCATGTGCCCAGCTCTGCCTGCACACCCCACGGGAGGGGGCTCTATTTCCCCCCTCCCCATTTCACAGAGGATCAAATCAAGGCTCAGAGAGAATACATCGCTAGCTCAAGGCCACAGAGCTCAGTGAGACATAATCAGAAACAGTGGCCTTGGGGCCGAGACCCCAGGTATGAACCATGGCCCCAGCAGACTATATATCCCAGGCAGTTCTCAAAACCCCTTTGCTTTCCTCAGTGACTACATGGCCTCCCCAGATATCTGCCCCTCTCCCATTCTCTGAAGCCATGGAGGCAGCACCCATACTTCATCGCGCTATGGAAGAGATCCCTCCATTGTTAACTAACAGAGTCTTTTATTACTGGGCAGTACTGGCTGGCCTGGGACCCCTGGAGGCAGAAGAGCTTGGTCCCTGCCCTCTGTCCAACAGAGCAAGGCATCTACACACCATATTACAAATAAGAGATGAGCAGGGGAGAAAACAGACTTGTAGGAACCGAAGCAGGGTCCCCATCCTCCTGTGAGACTGGCCAGCGTGGATCCTACATTTCAGTTAGCACTTTGCCCCCAAGCAATACTAAGGGCCCTCCTTCTGATAGGATAGGGCATGGGGTGGGGGTGGGAGGGCAGGACAGGTCACAGCAATGTGGTCAGCTGGCCTGGAGAACGAGGTGAAAGGAGGCCAGGACCCCGGGGCTGTTCTCTGCTGTGTAGATGCTTTACCATGTCTCCCTTCCCACCCCAGCCTGTACCCAGTGCCCATCAGAAAACACCTGTCACTGAATGGGGGAGGAATTCGGGGAGTAGAGTGATGGGACATGGACCTCTTCCCTGTTCCTGAGTCACATAACTCACCCAGAGCCATGGCCCAGACTGAGCCTGAGGTCACGGCGCCAGGTTGCCCTTCTGGCCAGTCCACAGCTCTCGCAGCTCAACACGGCAGCCAAGGTCCCGTAGGGCAGCCTTGGCCACGTCCTCGCAGTCACGGTGGGCAGCACGGGCCTGTAAGATGAGTGCTTCGGCCCCCAGTTCCAGGATGGGCTGTGAGAAGGCCTGGCTGCGGGCCACCAGGTTACGGATCAGCATGCAGGCCTGTTTCTGGGAGGAAGAACTAAAGGTGAGTGGCGGTGTGCCGGTGGGTGGGGTCCACTCTGACCTCAGGGCCCTCATCATAACATAACAGGGCAAAGGTGACGACGGTCAACATACAGTAGGTGCCTACACTGTGTGACTTATCAGGCTAGATTCATTTCTCTGCTTTATCCTCTCAGCCACCCTGGGAAGCAGGGCTAATTCCCCCATCTCCCAGGTGAGGAAACAGACGCTCAGGGCAGTCAAGTGCTTGGCAGATGTGGCTGATCCCTCAGCTGTGGGACCTTCAGCCTCAGGGCAAGATTTCCCCATGGCTGGCAAAAGCCTGGACAGGGACCCCAGGAAAGGAGAGCAGAGGCAGTGGGAAGAGGGGGTTGTGCACAGGGCCCAGCTGTCAATTACATCGTCACGTGTTCATCAACATCTGTGCCCTGCTTATCTGCGGTGTTTGGGTGCCACAAAGCACCCCACCATTAGGAAACTAGAAGAGAAGTGGGTGGGGTGTGAGAAGCTGCCCAGCCAGGGCGGTGAGAGGTGGGCAAGGTGATTGGTGAGCCAAGGGCAGTGTTCCTGAGGAGACAGCATCCCGAAGAGGGAGGCAAAGACCCATAGTGGGACAGAACCTGGTATGTCTGAGGACCAACAAGGAGGCCCCTGAGCTGGGAGGGTGCTCGAGGTGGGAGTGGGGAGACAGGGAGAGCCCTGGAAACTACGAGGAAGTGTGTGGGTTTCAGGCAGGGGTGCATGCAGCCCTGTCTACTGCTCGGCTTTACTGACTCCCCAGTAAGGTACAGACTATGGGTCCCATGTGCTGAACATGAAGGAGCAGCCCATGGATGGCAAGGAATCTTCCCGAAGTCCCAGAAGATCCCCACCTGCTCTCCTCCCATCTCCTCCTCTTCCTATCCCTCCAAAGGAACTGTTAGAAGAGGAAAAGATCAATGCTGGAAGAGGAAAGGAACAGGAAGACAACCGAGGGCAGAACTGGGTGCATTCTCAAGGATGGGAAGTAGATACCTTTGGGAGCTGGGAAGGAAGAAGACTTGGAGAGAACTGGGCTAGGCTGGGGATGAGGACAGGGACAGGGAGGGCCTGAGTCTGCCCCGCCCTCCTGCCCCCAGGCCCACCTGCACTCCAGCCTCTGCAGGGTGCGCCTTCATGGCCCGGAGTGCCACCAGGGCACCGCCCCCTTCCATGATGACCCGGCTGTTCTCTGGCTTCCGCAGGGCCAGGACGCACAGGGCTGCACAGCTCTGCTCGCATACCTATGGGGGTCACGGGGACAGCGGAGACAATCAGATGCCCGTTACCCGGAGGGCCCTCCGTGGCCGCCACTGTTAATTCCCCAGGTGGGTGCCCTGCAGTTTCCCCTGGAGAGACCACAGCCAGCCCGTGCATATACCTGATCAGTAATAACAGGAATGATAAAAACCTGGACCATGCACTTAGGGGGGATGGTCTCAACTGAGGCCTCTCACTGGCCCCACCCTAGCCCTGCTTGAGGAAATGGGGCAGAGCACCAGGTGAACCCAAACACTGAGCTGGGACTCCAGCCACTGTGCCTCACTGAGTGTGCCCCCTGCCCGGGGTAGGTACCTGGGGACTGGCCAAGTGCTGGGTCATGGCGGCCACGATGGACTCTGTCCCGCCAGCTCGGACAATGGCGTCCTTCACATCATCATTGCCTGCGATGGCCCGCAGGGCACTCAACACTTGCTTTACAACATCCTATGGGGGTAGGGGGAGGTGGGGGTCAGCTCTGGCCAGCTTGTCCTCCTGTGCTGGGCCAGACACTAACTGCTTGGTTGCTGGTTTGTGGGGGGGTGGGGGGGCGGTCTTGAGGGAGGGTCTGTTGTTCCACTGTCCCAACAACAGGTGGGGCCACCTTGGGGCACACAAGGAGCCAGTAAGGGCAGGGGAGGCTCGGGGAGGTGGAGCCTGTGAATTAGCCCGCCTATGCCCAGCCCGGGTGTCTGGCATGTGGCTCAGGCCAGGAATCAAAGCACAGGGTCCCTTGGCCACAGCTGAGTCCCCAGGTCCTGAGCTGAGGACAGCTAACCAGATGCTGCTGGGACTGCTAACCGCCCTGCTGAGGGGCAGAGCCATAAAAGAGAAAGCAGTGGGAGGGAAACCAAGCCTCCACCCACTGCCTGGCTGTCCAGGAGTACAAACAAAATGCATTCCCTCATGTGCTTAAGCTGGTTCAAATTCAGCTTTCTGCCAAGTGCCCAGAAGGAGACTGGCTGATAACACCAGCTAGGGCTGGGGCTAGCAGGACCATTGCTGCCACAGGACAGGGAGGTACTCGTGCCCTAGGTCAGGCATGTAGAGAGGGGGTTAAGTGCTACTAAATGAACGAATAATGAATAGGAGGCCCCGCCCCATTTTATAGATGGGGAAACCAAGGCACTAAGGATCTGCCTCACTCAAGCATCACACTCCTGAGCTGGGGCCTGGGCCAGCCCCTGCTGACACCCACTGGCATTCCTCCCACTGCTGGTAGAAAATACAAAGGTGTTAAAGGTCAGTAAGAGAGGGTGGGTGGGTTTGTTTTCCCCCAAAACAACTTCCTGCCCAGGGGTCAATGAGAAGTGAAAACTGCACTTTGCTTCCCGGGTCAGACACGGCCAGTGTGTTCTGATTTAGGCTGGTCTGGGTGGCTGGGGCTCAAAGGGGCAGAGTTCACTGGGAGGTCTGGAACCTTCCTGCGGCATCAAGAGAAATGACAAATCGAAATCCAAGTGAGGGGCGCTTCACACCCTAAGACAGCCTGGACGCCCACCTGGTGGTTGCTGCAATTGGCCAGTAAGGCCACCAGGACACCGAGGCCCCCAAGGTCGACGACCTCCTGGCAGAATTCGTTGCGGACGGCCAGGCGGGATAGGGTGCTGCAGAGTTCACTCAGGACACTGGGGTTGTCAGAGAATGCTGTGGAGAGGGAGGGAGAGGAACCACTGGGGCGAGGACAGGGAGAGAACCAGTCCCAGCCTGGAACCAGGAGCCAGTGGTCCTGGTACAAATCCTGTTCCACTGGGGAAGTGGGGCCCTACTGTGGGGTAGGGCAGCTACACACACCTGGAGAGCCCCACTGAACACCAGAGCTGCCAGGCCTGCAGTGCCCCCTGCTGGCCGCAGGAGAAGACAGCCTAACACGCCCTCCCCCACACCCTGTCCCAGATAAATTCCAGACCAACTGATGATCCCAACTAAAAAAAGAAAACCATAATAGTGCTATAATAAAACATCCAAGACTATTTTTATGTTCTTGGGGTGGGAACGACCTTTCTAAGTGCAACGGGAAACCCAGAAACTGTAAAGGGACATATGGATAGAGCGGACCTGGGTAAAATTGAACACAGATGCCGGAGACAAAGCTCTGAGGCTCCAGGGAGGAGAGGCCTGCACTGAGGCTCAGATGGGGGTGGGGTGGTAGGGAGTGGAAGGGTGGGGGGTGGACAGCCCTAATTTATACAGAGCTCTGTGAGAGTCAGCTGGTATGTCTCCCTGGTCGGGGTGCAGCCCCAGCAATGCTGGGAACACTAATCTGGGTGGAGGAATTCTCTAGATGTGGTGACATCTGTGATCAGCTGACTTCAAGATGACCCCTGATGGTCTGACTGGGCCTCATCTAGTCAGCTCAAGGCCTTAAGAGGGAAACCGAAGTCTTCCTGAAGAGGAAGAAGTTCACTGGAGGATGGTGGTGTTGGCTCCTGCCCAAGCCCCTCGGCCACATGAGCCAATTCCTTGAAACACACACACATTCCCCAATGGCTCTGCTTTTCTGGTAAAACCCAGACTGAGAGGAGCTCCTGTCAAGAAACCAGAGAGATATAGACTCCTCTTCAGAAAAGGAGCTCAACTTCAAAGATGGCCGGACTGTTTTCACCTTCTCCAGAGGTATGAGGCTGAGGTAGTAGGCTTGCCTCTCTAGAAGATGGCCAGAGGCACACAAACAAGACTAGCTATAGGGCCAGAGCTACAGGCAGGCTGGGAAGAATTCATTCTTCTGTCACCTTCTGTGCACCAGACCACAGTCAGGCCTTTTCTAGTGGGTACAATGGACGGGGGCAGGGAATTTCGGTTCTGAACATCAGTGCTGTGGTCACCCATGGCTGGCTTGTCTTGGTCATCCCAGTTGGGAACATGTACGTACATAACAATTTGAGGCTAAGTATGAACCAAACTGTAAACCTCCACTGGGACCAGACACACTCCCCCACTTTTGGGAAACCCCTTATTTGTCCCTTTGGGGAACTCTCCTTTCCATGTACTCTTAGTCTGTGTGGTTGAACAGAGCCAAGCCCCTTCCTCAAATGGCTTCAGAGATGGGCACAAGATTTGGTCTTGGCCAATGAGACCTGACTTGGAACTCACCTAAAGCAACCAGGAGCAAGGAACTATTCCACTTCTAGGGCTGGCATGTGGGTGGTAGTAAACCAGAAGAGGCAAGTGGAGCCTGGAGCCAGCCATGCCTGAAGCCGTCCTAAAACCCATCTCTCATTCTCATACCTGCTCCTACCTTTGGCAGCCTCAATGAGTACCTTCAAGCCTCCATTCTCCTGCACAATCATCTTGGCATGGTCGTGGGCATGGCCAAAGGGCACACGGATGTCATCGTCAAAGGTCATGACTCGGAGGGCCCAGCAGGCCTCCCTGACCACGTCGGCACAGTGACCATGCCGGGTAATGGCACCCGTCAGCAGAGGCAGCACACCGGCCTTCACCAGGCTCTGCCGATTCTGCTCATGCTTCAGGCTGGCATGGCACACACAGCGGATGCCAGAACATGTCAGGTCAGCCGAATTGGCATTCTGGGCCAGTGTGACCACCAGCAGCTGCAGGCCCTGGGTGTCTAGGAGATCAGGCTGGCCATCGGTCAGGGCTGACAGGGCGTTGAGGGCCTGGAGCAGGAGGCTCTGGTCGCTTGCTAAAGCAAGCTTCCAGGCGGCGAGAAGGATGGGGTAGGCCCCCTTCTGGGCTGCCAGAAAGCGGCTCGCCTTGTGTTGCTTGCACTCTTCCAAAAAGCGGGTGAGGTGTGTGGATACTTCCTGGGGGCGAGAGCGGGCCACAGACTCCTGCAGGTCATCCAGGGCCTAGAGGACATAGGAGAGACTTCAATGTCAGCTCAGTCCAAAGAGGTTCTACAGCAACAGTGTTGCCCCCCCGTCCGGTCCCCCCTCCTGGGACCTAGGCCTGTGGTGGAAATGCAGTCCAGCCATGGTAGCTTCCACATATGGGCTTCTAGGAGCTTCGAGCTTCAGAGGCCACACAGAGATGGAGAGACCCAGCTATCTCAGGGTCCCTTCATGGAGCCACACACATGAACGCAGGCACAGTCAACACTCCAGCCCTAGCTGCCATTGCAAGAGGCGCTCTAAGCAAGACCCATGCAACCATCTGGCTGAGCTCAGTCAAACCATAAGGAACAAGAAAATGGCTGTTGTTCTGGGTTGCTTACTAGGCAGCTACAACTAACCGACATACCCTCCAGCGGCCACCTCTCCAAGGAAGATGAAAGTTACTTTTGCCAGACCGGCCCCTACCAGATGTCTCCTGTTTGTCTCTCTCATTCATTCCACAAACATTTATCTGCCAAATGAAACCACACCGTACACACTGTTGATTTACCCAAATTCAACTCAAAGCCCTTGGGGGAAAAATAGTAATAATGAGAGGAAACGATGTGAAAAAGCATCCAAGTCTAGCTGCCATTCAATTCCACGACCTTCAGATCTGCCTCAGCAATGAGCCCAAGATGAACCCGAGCCTTCTGGGACTTATGAAATCACTGGTCTCTGGCCCTAGGGAGGGCGGCTCTACAGACGCCATCAACCCAAGGCAGAGGGCTGGGATTTGGCCACCACTGCTCTGAATGGCAAGGATGCCAGTTGGCTCACCGTCCCTGAGCTGGACTTAACTGAGGATATGTTGCAATGACACAGAATATTAATAGGCTAAAAGCAGAGAATGTGCTTTGAATGGACAGTCACCAAAGAAAATACACTGGTGGCCATTACGGAGACAAAAAGATGGTCCACATTGCTAGTGGTTAGGGAAATACTCAAGAAAGTAAATATACAATTACCACGTGATCTAGCAATCCCACAAGAAAGTAAATATACAATTACCACGTGATCCAGCAATCCCACTTCCAAGGATATACCCTGAAAAACTGAAAGGAGTCTTAAAAGAAATGTCTGTATATCCATGTTCACAGCAGCACTAATTCTGGTAGACGAAAGCTAGAAGCAACCCAACTTTCCATCCACAGATGAATGGATAAACAGCATGTGGTCCATCCATGCGATGGAATATTATTCAGCCACAGCAAGGAACAAAATTCTGATGCAGGCTCCAACATGGATTAACCCTGAGGACATTACGCTGAGTGAAAGAAGCCAGCCACAAAAGGACAAACTCTGTGATTGCACTTACAGGAGTCCCGAGAGGAGTCCCATTCAGAGGGGCGGGAAGGAGAATGCTGGGTGACAGGGGCTAGGGGAGGGGAATAGGAAGTTCGTGTTTAATGGGGACAGAGTTTCAGTTTGGGAAGATGAGAAAGTCCTGGAAATGGCTGGTGGGCGTGGTTGCACAACAGTGTGAAAGTACTTCGAGTCACTGAACCGTACACTTAGAAATGGTTAAGATGGTGAATCTGTGTTATATTTTACCACAAACCCAAAGCAGAGGATGGAGCATTTGAGCACGAACTTGGCAAGAAACCTGAAAAGCGGTGGCCCAAGTGCCATTAAGACGCACAGTGCTGGAGTTATAACACTCTGGGTTTAGTCAGGTGAGAGAGGAAAAGATAAAGGGAAAAGCTGCACACTAGTCTCTAGCCAGTGTGTAGGGAATCTCCTCTTGCCCCGGATGGCATCAGGAAGGTGAGTCTCTGCGCTGGCTGACTGAGATGGTGGTCTTCATGGCCCCTACGTGCTGCCTGAGACCCCACACCCCGTGGGTGGCTGAGGAGAGGATGACACTGAAGTGAAGGTGGCAGAGTCAACTGTGCCCCACCTGTGACACCTCGGCCGGATGATGGGGGCTTTGCTTTGTCCACTAACCTGGGAGGTCATTCTCTCTATGGCTGATGGCTTGGATACTGACACTCCTCGCACGTAAAACCAGTCCAGCTTGTTTTCTCCTTAGTGTTCCAAGACTTTTTGGTTTTGTCTCTGCAAGTCTGTGTGCGACAAACTTCCTGACTCTGGTAGACTCATTTCAAAAGGCATCAGCAGAGTTGAATTTTTCCCCCACAGATAAGCATTTTTCACACGTCAGAGCCGCAGCAGCAGCAGAGATCAATGCTGCCGTGGCAAGAGAAGGGGATGGTTCAACTGCAAGGTGAGAACAAGGCTGGAAGGATATGAAACCCAATGCGTGCGGCGTCTCCCACACAGGAAGGGAGAGAAGGGGTTTGGTGGGAGAGATGGGGACAAGGCCTTTCAGATTTTGCTATAAATGCTTGAGTACTGCTTGAATCTTTTATGCCAAGAACATATTCACATTCTTCTTCAGAAATGAAAAATAAAATTTAAAAGCCAAATTAGGAAGAATAAAAAAGCTAAGATTATAAACAAAAGGAGTTTTCTGTACTGCTGGTAGAAAACAACAGAGCTGTTCCCAGCTTGATTTCCCTGGGAGAGGGACCTGGGTCTGGGTCCTAGCTCTGCCTTTCACTGGCTGTGACCACAAGGGAGTCATTTATCTTTTGGAAGCCTCAGATTCCTAATCGGCAAAATGGGCTAACAAGAGATTGAGATAATATGTTTTAAGGATTTAGCACAATGCTGAGCACTTAAGAAGAGCTCGGTGAGGGGCGCCTGGGTGGCTCAGTGGGTTGGGGCCTCTGCCTTCGGCTCGGGTCATGGTCTCAGGGCCCTGGGATCGGGCCTTGCATCGGGCTCTCTGCTCAGCAGGGAGCCTGCTTCCCTCTCTCTCTGCCTGCCTCTCTGCCTACTTGTGGTCTCTGTCTGTCAAATAAATAAATAAATGAATCTTTAAAAAAAAAAAGAAGTGCTCAGTGATTCTTAGAGACTATCCTTACTGAGATCCTTCTTATGTAAAAGGCATCTACAAATCAATAAGAACAAGATGAACAATGCAATAAAAAAAACTGCCAAGGCAACAAATGCATTTCTTACTAGCAAATAAGTCAAAACAATGAGGTAATTTTCTCAAAATCTCTGCAAGGCTGGAGATGGTGAGGACCCTGAGAGCAGAGAGAAGTAAATACCTTGCCTTGGGCAGAGCTGGGTTCATACCCAGGGCTGCGTTCTCCAACTTCCTCTTTTGTCACTATATTCTCTTGCTGTCAGGTAAATCATTGTTTTTGTCTTTGGATTACCCATCTATAAAATGGGGATAGTAGGGACGCCTGAGTGGCTCAGTTGGTTAAGCGGCTGCCTTCGGCTCAGGTCATGATCCCAGCATCCTGGGATCGAGTCCCACATCGGGCTCCTTGCTCGGCGGGGAGCCTGCTTCTTCCTTTGCCTCTGCCTGTGCTCACTCCTGCGCTGTCTATCTGACAAATAAATAAATAAAACCTTAAAAAATAAATAAATAAAATGGGGATAGTGATCCCCACCTTGCAGGGTCTTTGGGAGAACAACTGAGACAGCACAAAGAAAGCTCCTTGCACAGAACTGACTCCATAGTCAATTCTCAATAAGCACTACAGCCTTTTGCCTTTTTTTTTTTTTCAAGATTTTATTTATTTATTTGACGGAGAGAGATCACAAGTAGGCAGAGAGCAGGCAGAGAGAGGCAGAGAGAGAGAGAGAGAGAGAGGGAAACAGGCCCCCTGCTGAGCAGAGAGCCCGATATGGGACTCGATCCCAGGACCCTGAGATCATGACCTGAGCTGAAGGCAGCGGCTTAACCCACTGAGCCACCCAGGTGCCCCGCCTTTTGCCTTTTTACCCACAGCTTATCATTGTTTAATAGGTGACCTTAAGGATGCCATGTAATCTCTGTGATCTTTACTTTCCTTGTCTGTGTGCTGGAGAGTGAGGGTAGGCTCTGGGCCTCTGTTTGCCCATCAGTAAGTCAGGAGGGATGATATCACCTACCTCACAGGCCAGTTTTCGTGCTACAGGGGCAGACTATATAGCGTCCTGCTGAACAGTCAGCGCTCCACAGGTGGTGGCCTTACTGTGATCCCACGCTTTCTGTAATTCTTATTCATCTCTGAGCAGACTTAGTGGTTGGGAGGGTCCTCCTGAAAGACTCCTCCATGGTGCCCTCTCCCCCAAGGCTGCCAACACTGGGGACAACCTGAGCGTTGTCCATCCCAAAAAGGACACTCAAATGTGGACTCCGGGAGCCCTGGCTGCAAGCTCATACACGCTGGGTGCCTGCCTTTCAGAACTGGCATCTGTCATTTAGGAACCAGTGGAAAGTTGCCCCTAACAGACTGTTCAATGGTGATGTGCATGGAACCCACATGTGCCATGCCCACATGGGCCATGCCCTCCTACCTGCATGATGTTGTGTGTAGGTTCCTGGGGTCCATCTGCAGAGACTTTGGGTGCCATCTTTATAATGTTGCTCAGATCAACCCCTGTGTGGGGGGGGGGTTCAGGAAACAAGTGACAGCCATCATCCCCATAGGCCTTCCAGAACATACTCATGTCCCTTTTTCTGGGACCACCCCACTCTGGAGGCCTTTGGGGGTCTGCTCAGCTCCCCACCCTAACCTTCTCCCTACCAGGGCCCAGCAGCCACATTCATACAAGGGATATAGGATATAGCGGGGGGGTGGTCTTTGCCCCTTGGCCCTGTCCAACCAGTGGGAGCAGAGCAGTCATGAGGCTGCAGGTCATCACTGCAGTGAGGGATATGTTCTACTTGGTGGGCTAAGAGGGGAGAGGAGAGGACCCACAGGCTTTTCCCTTGGGAGCTCCCATTGTTCTTCACCCTGGCTACACCCCCACCCTCCCTGGCACCCCCAGGAGAAGCTTGCACTGCACAAGACACATGTGGGTACTCCTCCAGTCCCTGGCCAGTACCTATATCCCACTCTGTGCCAGGGATACCAGTCTCTGACATCTGAGGCTGGGCCCCCTGAGCTCCCTTGCCCTCTTGAGTCTGACTGGGCTTGGCCAATGGGAAATAGGACTTCAGATCAAAAGGAGTGGGAGGGTGGGTATTTTTTCCCAGCTCCCTGCCTCTGCCTCTGCCAGGTGACTCACCAACCCCAGCCATGGCCTGTGTGGGGCCGGGGAGGTCCCTGCTATGGCCAGCAGGGTCTCCTAACCTTGGCAACACCACTATAAATAGTCCTCTCGTCCCCTCCTAACCACTGTCCGCCATAGCCTATTTTGAATATACCACAGGCTGGTGACCTACCCTCCATGAACTCAGGCTGGAGCGTAGGAGAGGCAGGGAGGCAGGTGGCCCTGCTTCTTGGGAGGCAGTCAGGAAAAGCCTCTTCAAGGAAGTGGCAATTAAAAAAGAGACCCACCTTGAAGTATTCAGCCCCGTAGATGTCTGGGTGGGGTCAAGGCAAGTAGAGGCCATGAGAACAAAGTGGGAGGAAGCGGCCAGCCTGCTCAGGGTGGGGCCCAGAGCTGCCACATGAGGCAAGACAGAGCCATGGTGGGAAATCATTCTCGCACGTTAACAGCTGGGGACTGGAAGTGACTTTTGGCCAAAAAGCCAGACCAGTGCTGGCTACAGTGCCTTACCTTGTGATTCGAATTGTTCCACGGCCTCTTTTAATGCCTCCTCTGGCCCCATCTCGAACTCTTCAATGTTTTCACGAACAGCTGCATCAAAGGTCTCCTGGGTGATGCGCTTGGTGGACATCTTCACCTCCTGCACATGGGGTGGCAGGTGCCCGCCTGACAGACACCCTCAAACTGAGAAATCAAGACAGGAAGAAAGCTTCATGGAGGGTGAGAGGACAACCGTGAGCCTGGCTATCACTTAGGGAAGAGTGACGAAGGGCCAAAGCCCAGGACCTCCCAGGAAAAAGTCTTACAACTGGGTCACAGGGAAGACTGATACCCCAGCACCTGCACAGCTTCTAGAAGTGCAGAAGAGGGCAGACAGTTGACATTTGGTTAATACGTGTCTTTTTAGTTAACAAAAGAAGGATAAAATAATAGTTTAACAATATTACAGGTTATATGTTGTTACATGATCATAATGAAATTACACGGTTATAATGCCACATTTTACATAATGTGTTATTTACGATATGTGGTATTTGTCATTACATGTGATATTTGTCATAATATGTAACACGAGAACCATGTGACATTTTATTATATAGTTTAGGTATTTCATATGTACCTATGTAATAAAACTACTTACAGTGCTATGCTGTTATACCAACAAAACTTTTAAAATAAAAAAAATAGGGATGCCTGGGTGGCTCAGTTGGTTAAGCAGCTGCCTTCAGCTCGGGTCATGATCCCAGCGTCCTGGGATCAAGTCCCACATTGGGCTCCTTGCTCAGCAGGGAGCCTGCTTCTCCCTCTGCCTCTGCCTGCCAATCTGTCTGCCTGTGCTCACTCTCTCTGACAAATAAATAAAAAAAATAAAATAGGGACGCCTGGGTGGCTCAGTTGGTTGGGCGGCTGCCTTTGGCTCAGGTCATGATCCCAGCGTCCTGGGATCGAGTCCCACATCGGGCTCCTTGTTCGGCAGGCAGCCTGCTTCTCCCTCTGCCTCTCTGCCTGTGCTCTCTCTCTCTCTCTAACTAATAAATAAATAAAATCTTTAAAAAATTTTATAAAAAAAATAAAATAAAAATAATAATAAAGTGGAATGCTAAATCCAAAACTAATAGAAATAATTACCATAAGGGGAGGTAGGAAAAAGAGGAATGAGGACAGGACTAGAAGCTGGATTATTTTCTCTAAATGTACTTTGTTTCATGGTTGTTGTTGTTATTGTTGTTGAAGATTTTATTTATTTATTTGTCAGTGAGAGAAAGAACAAGCAGGGGAATGGCAGGCAGAGGGAGAAGCAGACTCCCCTCTGAGCAAGGAGCTGGATGCAGGGCTCAATCCCAGGACACCGAGATCATGACCTGAGCTGAAGGCAGACGCTTAACCAACTGAGCCATCCAGACATCTCATTTTGCTGAAAACGGGCAAATAAAGAATACAGCATTCACCCTATTTCCTAATTACCAGATTATAAAGACAGGAAGAGGAAAAGTTCTGTTTTCTAGATGAATTCCAACAAATTACCCACAACAGGCCAGATTTAGATGACAGTCCCCATAGGCTGCAAAACCGTGAAGAGTGAAACTGATGGGGAATGTGACAATGAGGGGACTGTACCCTCATCCACTGTGTGATTTCACATCAACAGAAGAGAAACCCAACACCACCTGCCTCCAGACAGGAATGAAATGCACCTGTGAAGTCGTCTTGCCAAAAACTCAAACCCAATCTGACAATGCATCCAATAGAACTTTCTGTGAAAATAGGATATTCTCTATCTGTGCCACCCACATGGGTTCTAGCACTTGAAATATAGCTGAAGTGACGGACGCACTGAACGTGTACTTTTTATTTTTTTTTAATTGTATTTATTTTTTGTTTTAAGTAGGCTCCAGAGTGGAGCCCAACATGGGGCTTGAACCCACAACCCTGAGATCAAGGGTGGGCTGCTTAACCGACTGAGCCCCCCAGGCACTCCTACCACTCTCTCTTTTCAACAAAGTGGGAAAGGGACCTAACAGGAGTTAACAACTCCTTTCATTTTGCTTCTTTTACTATATCTACTTTGTTTACTGGAGTAATATTAAGTTTCCATTAAAATACATCACTTTTTAAATTTGTAACAAAGTTTCAAGAATAGTACAAAGAACACCTATTTCCTTCTAACTTTACCAGTTGTTAACATTTTGCCAAGTTAATCTCTGAGAGTGTGTGTTCCTGCACACATGTGCCATGGAGAATACATCCAGGAATCAGATCCTTCCCTCTGAAAGACATCAGCATGAATCTCCCAAGAAAAGGGCACTCTCACACATTCAATGTGCAACAAAAATTTAACAGAGGAAATTTAACAGTGATATGTTACTGTTTTCTAATATACACTCCATGACCAACTTTCTCAATTGTCCTAAGGCTATCTTTCAAAACAATTATTTTTCCCGTCCCAGGTCTGTTAAAGAATCGTGCATCACAGAAAATGTTAGGGGAACAAAGGCACAGGGAGTACTAGGACAGGAGGGGAATGTGGCAAATGTCCAAGGGCATATTTGGGCCATATGGGAAACAGGCCACTCAAGCCCGCGCTTCTCTTTCTGGAGGTGGCACAGGAAGTGAAGATTCCATCTGTGTTTGTGCAGATGTTTTGGGGGAGGAGGAGGACAGGCTCTGGGGCCAGCAGTGGCGACTTGAATCCCAGGCCCTCCACCTAACCTCACTGTTGGTGAGACAAACCTCTCTCTTGTGTGACATGGGGATAAACAAAGAGAATCTACCTCATAGAGCTGTAGTGAAATTTCAAGCATACAATCCCCATAAAGTGCTTAAATAGGATTTGGCAGAGTAAGAGCTCAATAAACATTAGCTATTGTTCCTTTCCTTTGTTGCCTAAAAGTAATTTAACCAGTTTAATTGGGGGGAGAGGCATAAGGGCATCAAACACCTCAGCTTGCTCCTTTGCAGATAGCCCCCCCCCCACCTACTTCTTTCTGCCCCAGAAGAACAAGGATCTCTTTAGGGGTTGCTAAGATTTCCATGGTCAAAGGTGAAGGGAAAAATATAAGGATTTTGTTTCAATAAAGAGCTTCTCAGTAAGGCACCCAGGCTGGTATGTGCGTGGGGTGTTCCTGACCAGTTTTGAGGGGCAGGAATTTCCCAACTGGGGTGTTGGAGGGATTCTGTTCCTGACTCTGCCACCAAATGATGCTTCCATCACCCCAGCCATGCTTCAGACCTGAGTGGGCCAATAGTGAGTGGTCATGCTATCACAGCGACACAGTCCAAAGGTGAATGTCAATTATGCCTACTTTATGGATAAGAAATCTGAAGCTCAGAGAGGGGAAGAATCTGCCAGAGATCACACAAGCAGTGAGAGGCCTGGCCATCATGCCACCCTGCTTCATTAACGCCTTCCCTCCACCTGGGTTCTCTGCAGAGTTTCTGCTAGCTCTTCCAGGCTTGCTCCTCCTGAGTGCCTTCCCTGACCACTTAGAACCTGTATGTGCTCTCTGGCCTTGGCTCGCCTGCCCCATGAACCTTCCTCTGCCCAGTCCTGAGCTTGGGAGATCAATGTCTGGCTCTGGGACCACCTCTACGTCAAGTCCTACAGGGTTCCCCGAGGTTGACCACAGGGCTAGGTGACAGAATGAAAGTACGTATCTGGAGCTCATGAGAAAGACGGTGCCTAGGAATGGTCGTCTGGGAGCCACCTGGGAAGAGTCCAGGTTAGGAAAGGGGAAAAACAGCAATACCAGTGCAAGTGTCCTGGGTGCAAGATGTCCTGGAGGAAAGAAAGGGAGTTAGCAAGACCCCAAATGACAGCCGATTTCCCTTTCTAAGCCAGGGTTCCACTCACTGAGAAAATGGTGCCCTGACATGGCAGGGACTCTATCATCTTCCTTCACCCAACAAAACCACCGTGGTTCAGGCACAGACCTCCCTATGGGTGGTCTCACCAGGTTCCTCCCTGCCACACTCTGTACCTCTATTCTCCACTCAGCAGGCAGGGAGAAACTTGAAATCACAGAGACCTCACTGCTCAAAATCCTGCACTGGCATCCCAACCCTCTCAGCAAAATCCAGTCTACTTACCAGCACTTTCTCTACATGGACCTTACGTAGGTCTCTTACCTAGACCTTCTCACCCGTGCATCCCCACCTTTCTCATCCTTCTCAGCCAGCCAAGGGACGCTCTTAATAGCCACTCGGGTTAAAGCAGCCCCTTCCTCCTATCGCATCATCCTTTTTGAGTACTATATCTACCTGGAGCGACATGTCCATTTATTTTCCTTTTACTGTCTAGCCTCCCCCCGCCCATTAAATTTAACCTCCACGACAACTGGGGCTCAGTCACCTTTGTTCACCACCTTCCCCCCAACCCCGCCCAGGATGGAGCCAGACACGCAGCAGTCACTCAGTGCATAGGTTATGAATGAATGAATAAATGAATGAAAAGAAAGCAGAGGCCAGGGAAACAGGGATTTTGTTCCCTGGCGGCTTCTGTAAAAGTCATTCCCCAAAATCAAGTCCCTGAGAGCGGCGCCACAGTTACCAGCCCGACCCCGCGGCGCCCACTCCCTTCCCCGCTCGAGGGAACTCCGCAGCCCCCGCTTCTCACCCGGTTTTCACAGCCACGTGGGGAAAGGGTGGGGCTCCCGACTGTCACCGACAGAACCACCTCTGGTCCCTTCCGGCCACCGTACGGGCGCAGGCGCGCTGGCGCCAACTCGCCTCGGCCTCCCTCAGCTCCACGGACCGCTGCCGGAGAGATCAAGAGTGACCGCGAGCGCAGGTAAAAGCCGAAAGAGCCAAAAGGTGTGCAGCGACGGCGTCTTTGACGCGTTTTCCCGGCCGCTTCCCGTTGCAGCCGCTCTCAACAAATTAATCTTTCGCTCCGGAGCGTCTGCCCTGAGAAGCGAGCACCGCGCCTGCGCAAGAGGACTTGGCGGCGGCCGCCTGCGCCTGCGCATCAGGGCTTGGCGGCAGTTTGCGCCTGCGCGGCGCGGCGCTGCGGAGACCGTTGGCTCATTTGCATGTCCCCGCCTCGCGCGGCGGCGGCGGCGGCGGCGGCGGCGGCGGCGGCGGGTGAGGAGCCTGAGGCGGCTGCGGGGGCGGCTCCGCGCGCGGTGGGTTCGGGGTGAGGCCTGGGCCCGGGTGTCGTCGGTGGGCGGGCCCCCGGGTGGGAGGCCCGGGTTCCGCTCCGGGGCCCCCGGGCCCCCGCGATGACGCCGCGAGCTCGGCCCTCGGGCCGCGCGCCGGCCGCGTCCCCGCCTGCTCGGCCTGGGGGGCGGTCTTCGGCCTCCCGGGCCCGACGCCCCCTTGTCTTCGTTCTCGGAGGCCGGTAGGAGGCGGGCCACGCCCGAAAGGGTTGATTCGTTCATTCATTCCACCCGAGCCCGGAGCAATTCCGTCCGTAGGGGGATTACTGCAGCCGACCGCTGTATCGGGCTCTTTACCATTTTTCACCCGGCTCAATCCCCACAACAGCCCCCACCATTAGCTGCCCATTCCATGGATGGTGAAACGGAGGCGCGGAAAGGTTAGGTCACTTGATTTGATCTGGAGCCGCCTGACTGGGAGACCCTGCCCTTCGACAGCAGAGAACAAGGGGCGCCCCAGGAAAAGGGTTTAAGGATGAGAAAAGGGGATGATGGTTGTAAGAAATGGCTCGAAGGAAGGGCAGGTTTGGGTCTTGAGATTGTAGGTTTCAAGACGGAAGGGGTATTTTGGATAAGGACGCAGCCACCGGGTTCCTCAGCGTTGCTTCTCAAGTCTTTTTCCAGTCAGTGTTCAGGGCTTTGTCCCCAATACCAGTGCCCTGTTTTCCAGGTCTGGTCTGGGCTCTCTGACCTTGGGTGGGTCACTTAGCCCTAGTCTTTCTGTTTTTCTATATACTGTCATTCATAACAGACAATGGGTTGTTGGAAAAACTAAAGGAGATTGTGAGAGCCCCTTTCCTCCGAGAGGACCTGGTATAGAGCAAGCTCTGTCACTAGCCAGGGATTCCTCCACTCACGTGTTGAGAGGCTGTTCTCAGAGGGCCGGGTAGTTCTCAGAGCCTCTTTGCGTGTGTGTGATACAGGAGAATAGAAATGGGAAAGATCACATCTCTTTTAACTACCATTTGCAAGGGTTATGCTCCGCCCCCCGCTTACATTCAGTTGTGTGTGTTGCTTTACTGCAGTTCTCCAGTTAGCCCCAACAGGTAGGGATTCTGAGGAAATGGACTTGGAGAAGCAAGATAGATTGTCTGAGATCACAGTGCTTGTTTTGTTCCTTCTAACCAACACACCTGTGAGCTCCGTGAGGGCAGAAGCCCCCTTAAAATAATCCAGCCTCCCTCTGAAGCACTATTTGAATTAAAAATTACTGTCTCGTTACTTTGAGGATTAGGTGAAATTAAGCAGGCTGTGTGTGAGCGTTAGTTGTCATTCTTAGTGTCTTTTTTTCCCCTCTCACTACAGGTCAGAGAAACATGGCAGCTAGGCGAATTGCACAGGAGACTTTTGATGCTGTTTTGCAAGAAAAAGCTAACCGATATCACATGGACCCCAGTGGTGAGGCCGTAGGTGAAGCTCTTCAGTTTAAAGCTCAAGGTGAATTAAAGTGCTTGGTTTCTTTGGGGGGAGGGTAGTTATTGGGCATTCTTTTAGGGTCAGGGCAGGAGGATATCAGTGCCTTGGGCAAACTACTCAACTCCTCGGATCCTTCCTTATTTGATAAGAGGAGATAAAGTTATCTCTTGGTCTACCTGTCAAATCATTATGCAGAAGTGAGTATTATTATCTGAAGCTTCTCTGCTTCTGTCCTCCCCGACCTGAAGAAGGGTTCTTGAATCGGTCTGTCTCCGTCCCCACCACCAGTGCCCACATGTGAGCTCTTATTAGTTCTCCCCTGGATTATTGCAGTAATCTTCTGAACTGTCTCTCAGCTTCTGGCTCCATTCCCCTCAAATCGGCCCTCCTCGACAGATCTGTTAATGCCAGCCTTGCTGGGCTAAGGTCCTGCTTGCATTCTTCGGGGTTCCCCATTTTGGGGTTACATCCTCAAGACAGGTGCAGGAGCAACCACGTAATGGTAATAGTGGTGTGTACAAGATGAGGGCAGGGGAGGTTGCCAAGTGTAGGCCTTGCCTGAAAACATTGTCCTTGGAAATTTTTGAGATGTCACACCCACAGAATCAAAAATGGTGCACACACCGTTTGCAAGATGACGGGGGTCCCTCATCATGGCACTTAATGCTCACAGCCCTCGTCTCCTGTCTTTGGGGCTCATGTTTCAGTGACACTGTGCTGCCTATTTATGCTTTGAATCCCTCCCCAGCCCAGGCCAGCCTGGTTAAGTCTCTCCGGCACTAAGACCCGGCTTGCACGTGCCTTCCTCCAGGCATGTTGGCAGGTTTTGAGGTTGATTTGATTGCTCTCCTGGGCCCACTGAGCACTCCCTTTTTTGAGATGGGCCAGGCTTCCTTTGGGCCTGTGCTGCTCCCTGCACCAGCCTCTGAGCCAGTGTCCATGGAAGAAACTGCCTCAGTGTTGATCGAGTGAGTCTGAGTGCTTGGGGCAGGGATAACTTGTGTACTTTGGATGGGGAGAAACCAAAGCCTAGAAGCTATTTTCAGCTACTGTATTTTTTTTAAATGTTTGAGTTTTTCTACACAAGAACATTATAAAGGATTGGAAGAATTAAAAAGTAATTAGGAGTACGGGGCGCCTGAGTGGCTCAGTTAAGCATCTGCCTTCGGCTCAGGTCACAATCCCAGGGTCCTGGGATCCCACATTGGGCTCTGCTCAGTGGGGAGCCTGCTTCTTCCTCTGCCGCTCCCCCTGCTTGTGTGCACGTGAGCGCGCTCTGTCAAATAAATAAAATTAAAAAAAGAAAAAAGCAGTAGTTAGGAGTATAATGTAAAAGTTTCTAGCTGCTTCCTTACTCCTCAGAGGTAACCATATCTGTGGTGCTTTGTGAATACTTCAGTTTTTCTATGATACGTTTATGTAATCCTGAATACTTACGTATTGACATATGTGTACACACACATTTATGTGTATATACGTATGTGTATATACGTGTATATACCTAAAGGTTTAAGTCTTGGTTTATTTTTACCTAGAGACTGAAACGTTAAATGATACGTATTTTAGTCTCCTCAAGAAAAATGGGGGATGAGAGCTGTACCAGGAAACCAGCAGGATACTAGATGGTTCCAGAACCACCACTTTGTCACAGAGCTAGCTGCATGGCCCATCCACCGGCCTTTCACTGTGTCTGTTCTAGTCTGTATTGCTTTATAAGGCATCTGAAAATCCCGTTGTGCAGACCCCATCCCACACCGCTCCTAATGCTTTTGCCCTAACCGTGCTGTCAGTAGCCATCAATACCTCCATTATCCCATTGGACTTTTTGCTGGCACATCCATATTCACTTTTGTACCTGGGTGGTCAATTCCGGGCACTAGCCAGGGAGGTCGCCCCTTTGCTCCAAATCCCTTCATGGCTTTCCATCTTGTTCAGAGTCACCTGTGGAGTCCCATTGAGGGCCTGACTTGATTTGTTTCTTTTTTTTTTTGTTTTTGATTTTGTTTTTAAAGATTTTATTTATTTATTTGACAGAGAGAGATCGCAAGTAGGCAGAGAGGCAGGCAGAGAGAGAGAGAGAGAGAAGAGGAAGCAGGCTCCCCACCGGAGCCCGATGCGGGGCTCGACCCCAGAACCCTGGGATCATGACCCGAGCCGAAGACAGAGGCTTTAACCCACTGAGCCACTCAGGTGCCCCCCTGACTTGATTTGTTACCCCCATTCTGTTCACATCTTCTAGCATAGCTGGTCCTTCACTTTGCTGCTTGTTAGAATCATCTGGGGACCCTTTGAGGTTTTATTTATTTATTTTAGTGAGAGAGCCTTTGTGAGCTAGAGAACATGCACACGTGCATGGGGAGGGGTAGAGGGGGAAGGAAAGGGACAAGCAGACTCCACAGTGAGCGTGGATGGAGCCTGACGTGGAGCCCAATCTCATGAACCTAAGATCATGAGCAGACTCAACCAACTGAGCCACCTAGACACCCCTTGGGGACCCTTTAAAAAATCCTAATGCCCAGGGGGCGCCTGGGTGGCTCAGTGGGTTAAAGCCTCTGCCGTTGGCTCAGGTCATGATCCCAGGCACTCTGCCCAGCAGGGAGCCTGCTTCCTCCTCTCTCTCTCTGCCTGCCTCTCTGCCTACTTGTGATCTCTGTCAAATAAATAAAATCTTAAAAAAAAAAAAAAATCCTAATGCCCAGGCCACATCCCCATCCCAGTTAATTAAATCAGGATGCCTGGGGATCCCGAAGGACTCCAGTAAGCAGTAGAGTTTAGGAGCCACCTTTTATCACTTTGCCCCTCGTTCCTCTGTTCCATTCTGGCTCTCCTCATTCCTTGCTAGTCTTACCCCCGGGCTTTGTCCTGATGCCCCCACTGCCTGGAAGGTTTCCCCCATAACTGCACAGTCTGGCCTCTTACACCAGGTCTCTACTATGCAGATACATTGCTGTGAGAGCAGCTCTCCTTGACCAGCCTGTCCGAAAATGGCTCTCTTCTTCATGCTCCTGTCTAGTTGATTCTTACATATGGTGGATCTTTGTTTATTGTGTGGCTCTCTCAACTGATAAATCCAGGGGAGTAGGGACTTCGCCGTCTCCTTTCCCTGCTGTATGGCTCCATTGCCTGAGCAGTGCCTGCACACAGTAGTTGTTCATTTGCTCATTTGTTGAACAAATAAACTTGGGTTTATACACAGCTTTAGCTTCTTGTGGTATCTTGGCCCATTACTCCTTCCTGGCATCTCTCTCCCTTTTATTTGACTTCTTGACTAGGTAATATTCTGCTATAAGCTAGAAAATTAGAAAGCTACTCTGCAAAGTCTCCCTGAGGCCTGCTCTTCCCGTGTTCCTGGCTTCTTACAGAGTTTCTTTATGTGTGAATAAGCAAATGCAGATTCAGGCTCCTGTTTTTCTCATTTCTACACATTCTGTTCGTTTTCATTGGGACCTCTCTTGCTGTGGCTTGTTTAGCTTCCGCATTCTCTCTTACCTGTTTTGGTCTCTCTGTTTTTTCAGAGGATTGGTTGGCCCAGTGGACCTTTGCAAGGAACCCTGTCTGCCACCTTTGGGTCAGATGCTCAGCTATGGTTGGCTCTGGTGGGTTTAGTGTCAGACATGGCTCCAGCCATAGTGGTACTGTAATCTAACATTTTCTCCTCAAAGGTAGGGAGGCCAGGCAGCCGCCAGAGGAGCTGTCTACTGTGTGGTAAGGTAGAAACATACAAGTGTTCCAGTTGTAGTAAAGAAGCCCAGGTTATTTGGGGGCTAGACACCCTTTTCCAAGTCTAAATTTTATAAAACAGATGGCTGCAGAACCTGGACAGCAAGGCTGAATGAGTGACAGGCACTGCTTCCCAGCCTCTGTGGCCTGTCATCCAGG
The DNA here is from genome assembly GCA_003697995.1 of Taxidea taxus jeffersonii. Taxonomy (NCBI): domain Eukaryota; kingdom Metazoa; phylum Chordata; class Mammalia; order Carnivora; family Mustelidae; genus Taxidea; species Taxidea taxus. The sequence goes on along the minus strand of RCUC01001404.1, from coordinate 24,390 downwards.
CACATGCAGGGCCAGTGCTTGGAGGTCTCCTGTTTTTATAAGTTGTCAGTCCATATTTTTAAGTAAAGCCACCCACATTTTAAATGTTAGAAACAGGGGCGCCTGGGTGGCTCAGTGGGTTAAAGCCTCTGCCTTCGGCTCAGGTCATGATCTCGGGGTCCTGGGATCGAGCCCCGCATCAGGCTCTCTGCTCAGCAGGGAGCCTGCTTCCCTCTCTCTCTCTGCCTGCCTCTCTGCCTACTTGTGATTTCTGTCTGTCAAATAAATAAATAAAATCTTTTTAAAAAAATGTTAGAAACAAATACAAATTTCTAAAATGTATTCTGGCAAATAAAGGACCCCCTCCTGGGTGGTGGTATGTGGACTGTCTTTTTGCAACCTCTGGTCTAAGTTACCTTTGTGCTTCTCTTTGAATCATTTATTTCAGATCTTCTAAGGACAGTCCCAAGAGCCAGAGCAGATATGTATGATGACATTCCTAGTGACAGCAGATATACTCTGGCTGGATCTGTAGCCCACGCTCGAGACACTGGAAGAGAAAGCCTGCGAGGTGATGTATTTCCAGGACCTTCCTTCAGAACAAGCAATCCTTCTGTAAGTGAAGACAACTACTTTCGCAAAGAGTGTGGCCGGGATCTGGAATTTTCCCACCCTGATTCCCGAGACCAGGTTTTTGGCCACCGGAAATTGGGACATTTCCGTTCTCAGGACTGGAAATTTGCACTCCGTGGCTCTTGGGAACAAGACTTTGCCCACCCCGTTTCTCAAGAATCCCCTTGGTCACAGGAGTATAATTTTGGTCCTTCTGCACTCCTGGGGGACTTTGGTTCTTCCAGGCTGATTGAGAAAGAGTGTTTGGAGAAAGAGAGTCGGGATTATGATGTGGACCGTCCAGCGGAGGCAGACTCTGTGCTCAGGGGCAGTGCCCAAGTCCAGGGCAGAGGCCGAGGTCTAAACATCGTTGACCAGGAAGGGGCCCTTTTAGGAAAGGGAGAGACTCAGGGCCTGCTCCCAGCTAAAGGGGGAGTCGGGAAACTTGTCACATTAAGAAGTGTGAGCACGAAGAAAGTACCCACTGTAAATCGTATTACTCCCAAAACTCAGGGCACCAACCAAATCCAGAAAACCACCTCAAGTCCTGATGTGACCCTGGGGACAAACCCAGGGACAGAAGAGATCCAGTTTCCCACTCAGATCCCTTTGGGGCTCAATCTGAAGGATATTCGGCTCCCCAGAAGAAAGATGAGCTTTGACCTCATAGATAAGTCTGATGTTTTTTCAAGATTTGGGATAGAAATAATCAAATGGGCAGGATTTCACACCATAAAAGATGATGTTAAATTTTCCCAGCTTTTCCAGACTCTCTTTGAACTCGAAACCGAAACCTGTGCTAAAATGCTTGCTTCGTTCAAATGCTCCTTAAAACCAGAGCACAGAGATTTTTGCTTTTTTACTATCAAATTTTTAAAGCACTCTGCTTTGAAAACACCCAGAGTTGATAACGAGTTTTTAAACATGCTTTTAGACAAAGGTGCTGTGAAGACCAAAAATTGCTTTTTTGAAATCATAAAGCCCTTTGACAAGTACATCATGAGGCTTCAAGACCGGCTCCTGAAGAGTGTCACACCCTTGCTCATGGCATGCAATGCCTATGAGCTGAGTGTCAAGATGAAGACTCTCAGTAACCCCCTGGACTTGGCTGTTGCCCTGGAGACCACCAATTCTCTCTGCCGGAAATCTTTAGCCCTTTTGGGACAGACTTTTTCTTTGGCCTCTTCTTTCCGGCAAGAAAAAATCTTAGAAGCCGTGGGCCTCCAAGATATAGCTCCCTCTCCTGCCGCATTTCCAAATTTCGAGGACTCTACTCTGTTTGGGAGAGAGTACATTGATCACCTGAAGGCCTGGCTGGTCAGCAGTGGGTGTCCCCTCCAGGTCAAGAAAGCCGAACCTGAGCCAGCCCAAGAGGAGAAAATGGCTCCTACCAAACCCGAGGTTCAGGCCAAGGCTCCAAGTGGTCTGAGTGATGGTAAGGAAAGCACCGAAAGTTCCTGTTTGTTGTGATTAGTTTGTTTTTCATGTTTTCTGGCAATGTCTCTTATTTTTGAGATTTTTGCACCAAAGTTTTTTTAGCCAACTGGAAACATTCAGAGTTTTAGTAGAAAATTCATATTGGCCAGTGTGCGTGTGTGCTATTCATTCTGTAAGCATATATTAGGAATCTTCTGTCTACCACAGAAGTTTTTAGGTGTTTCTGGGTCACAGACTCCTTTGGGAATCTGATGAAAAGGTGTGGCACTTGCCAGGAAAAAGGCACACATATTTGTACATAATTCTCCCTGTGCTTTCTGGTGGGTTTATACATCCTGCAGCCAAGGTTAAGAACCCTTTGTTAGCATCTCCCTCCCCCCGCCCTAAGGTATTCATACGTAGAGGGGAAAGTAAGCACTGGGCACTGTCTCTGGGGAGTCCCTCGGCTCCTAAGGGACAAAAGTCACGAAACCCTCCTGTGCCAGGATTAAGGGGATGGAAGAGACCCCAGCCCAAGGGAGGCCAGGAGGCCATGTTTGAGCTGTGTTGAGGGACCAGTGGAGATTAGCCACGTCAGCCCAGGTTAAAAGCACCTTTCTACCCACCTGCTTTTCTAGAATGGCTAAAAGTTGATAGATCGGTTAGGTATATCTGGCAACCTGCAGTTAATGAGTCAGCTTCATAGAGGTTCCAGAAAGGCCAAGAAAGAGGTAATAGTTTTTTAAAAAAGGAAGAAGTAGCAGTCATAGAAACATTTGGCTGTTTGGTGTCCCTTCTGTCTCCCTCTTAGCACCAAGGATGGATGCTCTCCTAGCCCAGACATCCCAGAAGTCATGAGCATATGTGGTGCCCTTGTGACCAGCAAGGAAGCACTTTCCCCTCCCTTACCTCAAGAGGAAGTCCTTTTCCGCACAAGGCAGATTTCAGCTTCCATTGCTCCAGCCAAGTGGGAAGGCCTTGTTTGTCCTCGAATCTCTTTACTCCTCTATACCCTTATAGAGCCCTGACTACATCAGGCACTGGGTAGGTCCCACCATGGATGGGCAGCCACACCTCGTCCTGGAGAGGGAACCTTCCAGAAGTGGGCTCAGGGCTGAAGCAGGACCCTTCCTCCCCACAGCCTCATAGTGGGGGGTGGAAAGTTAGTGTAATGATGATACTGAAGAACTTTGAAGGAGGAAGAAAACACCCATAACTGAAAGTCGCCCACCACTATTTTCTGGTTTTGTTGCTCTGCAGGTGCCCCCCCCCACAGCAGCAGTCTTGCTGTACTGAAAACACTACAATCTACTCTTTTACAGGCTCATCAAAGTCCTTTTTCCATGTTTCTGCAGCATTTGCTGCATCATGATACTGACCTAAAGTAAATGACCTCACCCTTCCCTTGATGTAGGACTCATGCTGCCTTTTACTAGAGGCCTCTGAGGCTGAGCAGAGTCAGGTTCTCTTGTAACTGATGTCCGCAAACCTGGGCTGTCTGGACAGCAGATAGCTGGCACCAGCGGCCGTCTCATGGGGGACTGCCCTGCCACTGCTTCCATTACTGTCAGAAACACGGGGATGACATCTTCAGTTAAACGTTTGGATTACCACTTTTGTTATTTTTTAAGTTCCCCTCTTAGAATATGGTCAGGGGAGGAGGATTGCGGGATCAAAGCTGGGATGCTTGCTTGTGGTTACCTTCTCGAGAGATGGTTGCAGTAATCCACAAATTGCATTGTTTTTCAAAGCTTCCAACTTCGAACCTTTTATTCTTTGGTAAGATCTTGTAAAACTAGCAATTCTGTAAGATGAAAGCCGATATTAAAAAAAAAAAAAAGGAAAGGAAGCAATTTCAACAGGGAAATAGTTGCAGTAGCATGAGAATTGAAGAATCCATTTAGAGGGTGTAAAGAGTTCACAGTGAGGTTTACAATAAGCTCAAAGCTGCAACTCAGACATAAGCAAGGACAGGACAAACTGGGAGACCTCTCCAGTTTAGGAGTGGTTTTTATCGAATGATTGAACAAACAGACCATTCTGTGCAGTTAAAACCAGCAAATATCTGAAAACGAAACAGTCTTACTAATTGAGTGCCAGATGCTTTTCTGTGTTGCCAGGGGCGTTTTTTAAATTGAAATTCATGTTAAGGTGTCTCAGTCAGGGGGTGCCTGGGTGGCTCAGTGGGTTGGAGCCTCTGCTTGCTGCTCAGGTCATGATCCCATGGTCCTGGGATCGAGCCCCGCATCAGGCTCTCTGCTTGGCAGGGAGCCTGCTTCCCTTCCTCTCTCTCTGCCTGCCTCTCTGCCTATTTGTGATCTCTGTCTGTCAAATTAAAAAAAAAAAGAAAAAAAGAAATTAAAAAAAACCCAAGTGACTCAGTCAGTTAAAGCTCTCAGTATTGATCTCAGAGTCCTGAGTTCAAGCCCCCTGTTGGGCTCCACACTGGGTCTGGAGCCTACTTAACAAAAGCAAAAAATACACCTCATATTGAAGGAAATTTACACTCTAAGAAATGTTTTTCTTTTCATACATTCAGCAAATATTTTCTGTAAACACCTATCTTATGGCCACTGACTTCTTTGATTAGGGAATTTTTCTTTGCAAATTTACATATGTGTTTTCTGATTGTAAAACACATGCATATATATTTTTTATAGATAAAGCACAAAGAAAATGAAGTCGCTGGCAAATCTACCCATAGAGAATATCTATTAATATTCTAGCATGTTTCCTTCTTGTTTTTCCTATGTGTCCTTATTTTTTTTTTTTTTAAGATTTTATTTATTTGACAGAGATCATAGGTAGGCAGAGAGGCAGGCAGAGAGAGAGGAGAAAGCAGACTGCCCTCTGAGCAGGGAGCCTGTGTGGGGCTCGATCCCTGGACCCTGAGATCATGACCCTAGCCGAAGGCAGAGGCTTTAACCCACTGAGCCACCCAGGCGCCCCCCCATGTGTCCTTATTTATGTATCTTTTCTTCCTGCCTTCATATTGGGAATCATAATCTAGATTTTTTTAATGTATTTTGTACAGAGTCACATTTTATATCTTTATGTTTTTCACTTAACGTGAACATTCCAGTTAACCGATACCTGACAAGCAGAATAGAATTGCTACATATCATTTCCTTCTGTAGAATATGTGCATATATTGCTCTGTACAGTCATTGTAAGCTTGTGACTTTCTTTTTTAGTGGTTATGCTCTTCTGTCTTTTGGGAGTATATTTTGGGTATTGGTTTTTAGAATACCATGCTGCTTTCCTCTTTTCAATGCTGATTTCTCTTGAATGAGGATTTTGGTTACTGGTGCCTGCTTAGATTCCATCCTAAGCCTCTGACTTCGTCCTGGTTGTCCCAGGCTCGATGTGGTCCAGTGTGTTTCTCAGAAAAGCCCTTTTTTGTGTTCCAGCAGTCCCCCAGCGAGCGGATCACAAGGTGGTGGACACCATCGACCAACTGGTCACTCGTGTTGTTGAAGGCAGCCTGTCTCCCAAAGAGAGAGCGCTTCTCAAGGAGGACCCTGCTTACTGGTAGGTCTTTTAAATGTTGCCCCTCTGAATCCCTCCTACAGAACACATAGCAAAATTTGTGTCTTGATGGTGTCCAATGCAGAGGGTGAGGTATCGATTTTGAGGCATGGTATTAGCCATGGGAAGAGCATGAGAGAGGGTCGGGTTCACCTACATTCAAGCCCCAGCTCCACTACCACCCTGCCACCCTGGCCTTCTCTCATCCAGGCAGGGAGCCCCTCGTGCCTCTGTGTTGGCTTAAGGATGAGGGGAGAGGCGTGTGCAAAGAGCACATGAAGATCAGGGTGTGTCACAGCAGTTCGTGACTTAGTGCTGCTGTCTGTTAAACTCTCTTCTCCTTTTGCCTTATTGCCTCTTCACACAAATGGAACAAGTTTTTAAAATTAAAGTTTTGGGGCACCTGGGTGGCTCAGTGGGTTAAGCCTCTGCCTTCAGCTCGGGTCATAATCCCAGGATCCTGGGATCGAGCCCCGCATCAGGCTCTCTGCTTGGCAGGGAGTCTGCTTCCTCCTCTCTCTCTGCCTGCCTCTCTGCCTACTTGTGATCTCTCTCCGTCAAATAAATAAAATCTTTTTAGAAAATTAAAATAAAGTTAAAGTTTTCAGCATAAATACAGTACTTGCTGGGGCGTCTGGGTGGCTCAGTCATTAAGCATCTGCCTTTCGCTCAGACCATGATCCCAGGGTCCTGGGATCGAGCCCCACATCGGGCTCCCTACTCGGCAGGAATTCTGCTTCTCCCTCTCCCACTCCCCCTGCTTGTGTTCCTTCTCTTGCTGTGTCTCTCTCTGTCTATAAATAAATTTAAAAAATTTAATAAATAAATAAAATCTTTTAATACATACATACAGTACTTGCTTATTAGAGGAAGTTCTAAAAAAGTAAATAAATACAGTACTTGCTTATTAGAGAAAGTCGAGAACAAGACAGTGGAGGGAAGCCCCCCATGTGCCCACTGGCATCTAATGCCAGTTTTGCTTGTTTGCTTCCAGTCTCTCTGCCCATTGTGGGCTGTTTGGGTTTTTGTTTCATGTAGCTGTGATTTCACTGTGATATAATATATCCTGCTCTTTTGGGATTTATGTGTGTATTTTTCCTGCTCATTTTAGATAGCCCAGGAAAATGCTCGTATTCCTTATTTTTCATAAACATTTTCAGACAGCTGCGTTTGTTAGTCCATAGAGGAGGTGGCCGGAGTTCAGTCAGCCATCCCTCTCTGGTCACAGAATGGTCAGAATGATTTTGATTGCCTACTGTTTCAAACTGCTTAAGTAAATGGCTTAATGGGTCACATTTTCTTGTGTGTTTAGGATTACCTCTAGGTTGCTACAAGTGCAAAATGTTTATACTTTTTTAAGATTTTATTTATTTAAAAAAAAAGATTTTATTTTTATTTTTAAAGATTTTATTATTTATTTGAGAGAGAGAGCATGTAATCAGGGGAGGAACAGAAGGAGAGGGAGTAGGAGACAGTTTCCAGCAGACAACACACTGAGCACAGAGCAGAGCCTGACCCAGGGCTCGATCCCAGGACCCTGAGGTCATGACCTGAGCCAAAACCAAGAGTCAGGAGCAAAACCAGCTGAGCCACCCAGGCGCCCCTAACTTTTTAAATCCTAAAAGTGGCATATGTCCTTTAGAAAAAGGTAATAGGAAAAAGTAATAAAGAAGGTAAAGATGCTATTACTCAACGCTCCACCACTTCTCCCTCTCAGTGTGTCCTGTGTTTTTCAGACCTAACATCGCTGTCTCTGTTAGCAGCAGTTTCGTGCTCTTCCATTGTACACAGGTACCCGAGCACACTCGGCCTTGCCAGTTGATGCATTCTTAGATTCTTTCCAGTTTTTCCTCACTGTAAACACCATTATGATAAACAGTGTTTTCCATTTATTTCTGTCTACATTTCTGGCAGTTGATTAGGGTAATGTCTGGGAGTGAAATTTCTGGGTTAAAGAGAAAGTTAACTTTAGAGGCTTTTGATCTCTGTTGCTTTTTCTCAGCTGCAACATGATTGACCTTTGAGAGTGGATAATCCTCCGGTGGGGGCTGTCCTGGGCTTTGCAGGATACTTAGCAGCATCCTTGCCCTTCCCCCTTACACTGGATGCCAGTAGAGTTCTCCATCCCAGACCTTGCCCACTGAGGGCAGGAGTTGCCCTTGATGGAAGTCATCAGTCTTTATCATCAGGTTACTCTCTGTGGCTTATCTGTCCCAGTTGAGACCTATTACCACTCTCTAAGCGTGCCATGCCCTCACCTGTGTTTTAACTTAAAGATAATTTCATAGTGTGATGTTTTACCTCCTATTCCTTTGTTAATTAAAAAGATTATACATTTCCTCATAGTACATCTAGTTGTAGTTCCTCTTTTTAAGTGTCTATTTAGGTCTTGTGTGATCAATATTATACCCATTCTGGACTCAGTATTCTTGCTGTTGTAATTGTAAAAGTGCTTGAAAAACATAAATTCCCTTGTAACGTTACTAGAGTTTTGGTCTTAACCAGCATCATTTAGTAGGTGGGAGGGATGGAGCTTATGTGGTTTTACTTTTACAGAATTCTCAGACTCATTTGGATTATTTTCATGTTTAGAATGAGGTGTGCATATAATTTAAAAATTTTTTTAAAAAGCCCAATAAGCAAATTGTCCTGTCATAATTTATTGAAAACTTGATTATCAAACACTCTTGCATTCTCTGTACTTGGTACTATTCTCGGCACTTTTCTGACTTAAGCACTAGCTGACTGAATCCTCATAAACCTTGTGAGGCAGATATGTTCTCATCCTTATTTTATAGGTAGGAAACTTGAGGCTCAAAGAGGCCTCTTACCTACAGAGTGCAAAACTAGTAAGACAAACTTGAGATTCTCATCCAGGCTCTTAGTCTCAATCAGTGTGCATGCTGAAGGAAGGAAGCTAGATACCCTCACATTGAAAGGTGAAAGCAGAGACCAAATCCTCTTGGGTTAGGTACTCCAGACTTGGAAGGCCTAGGGGAAATTTCCAGATGTTTGGGCTGGAGAGAAAGGGGACCTGGAGAAGACTGAGGACATATACCTTTGCATCACGATCTACCAGGCTCATGGTCACTGACAGCTAGTGATAACAGACAGAATCATAGCCAGAGTTGTACCTCTGGGATGTGCAAAATTAGAAGTAAGCATTGAATTAGAAATAAAATATTTGAGGGGCGCCTGGGTGGCTCAGTGGGTTAAAGCCTCTGCCTTCGGCTCAGGTCATGGTCCCTCTCTGCCTACTTGTGTGATCTCTGTCTGTCAAATAAATAAATAAAACCTTTAAAAAAAAAAAAGAAAGCAAAACGTTGGGACGCCTGGGTGGCTCATTGTGTTAAAGCCCCTGCCTTCGGCTCAGGTCATGGTCCCAGGGTCCTGGGATCAAGCCCCACATCGGGTTCTCTGCTCAGCGGGGAGCCTGCTTCCTCCTCTCTCTCCGCGTCCCTCTCTGCCTACTTATGATCTCTGTCAAATAAATAAATAAAATCTTTAAAAAAAAAAAGAAAAGAAAGCAAAATGTTTCTACTTTGACCGGTTCCCATACCAGTTCTCCTCAGAGTCAGTCTTTCGGTATTTTAAGCTACTTCTAACAGTTACCTCTTCTTTTTTTTCTCAAGATTTTATTTATTTGACAGACAGAGATCACAAGTAGTCAGAAAGGCAGGGAGAGAGAAGGGGGGAGGCAGCCTCCCCGCTGAGCAGAGAGCCCGATGTGGGGCTCGATCCCAGGACCCTGGGATCATGACCTGAGCCAAAGGCAGAGGCTTTAACCCATTGAGCCACCCAGACACCCCCTAACAGTTACCTCTTGATGATAAGCCTTGATCTGTCAACTTTAGGTATCACTGTTGATATCCTAGAAGATAAGTGAGGCTTTAGCTGCTCTCCTCTCACTCACTCATCAGAAGACCACCTTCTTGATGGGCTCCAGTGCTGTGTTGGGTTCTTTGTCTTAGTTAACAAATGAAAAGTTCAGACATTAGGGACAAGGTAAGAAGGCTTTGCATTGTCTCCACCCTTCAAAAGTACAGCAGAGATTTGAGATTCCCACCTCCCTACAAGGAGGAACAAACACTGGTTTGTTCACAGCGGGCCTCGGGGACAGAATGGGCCGCTGCCTGTTATTGAGGCGGCCTGCGCCTTCCTGTGTGCCAAACTGGCAGTGGTGCCTATACCTACTATGGCGTCACCTCCTTATGTGGGGCGCCGGTTGGCAAGGCTTCCTCCATTCTCTCTGAGGGAGAGTGCAAAGCCGCAGGCCTGTAGAATGGTCCCAAGGGTACAAGATGTAGAGGTGAAAGAATCTTCTGAGTTGTCCCTTCGGAGCCACCATGTCCACGTGTTTACAGACTCAGGAAAAGGCAGGTGGGCACGAATCCCTCTTGGCTGGCCCCAGCAGGATTGTCCAAGGGCCTCAAAGCAAATAGAAGATCTAAACAAATTAAAGCTTGGCCTGGGGTGGAGGAGTGGGCAATGGACCCTAAAACCCCAGATAATCTAGATATATAAGGTGATGAGGAGCAGGAAAGAGGTGGATACTAAAGTTCTTGTCTTGTTAAAAGTGAGGATATAGGGACACCTGCGTGGCTCAGTCGGTTAAAGTATCTGCCTTGGTGCAGGTCATGATCCCAGGGTCTTGGGATTGAGTCCCACTTCAGACACCTTTCTCAGTGGGGAGTCTGCTTCTCCCTCTGCCTGCCTCTCACCCTGCTTGTGCTCTCTCTCCCTCCCTCTCGCTCGCTCTCTCTGACAAAAAAAAGTGAGGATATATCTGGTGACTAGTTCTGAACATAGAAAATAGTAGTTTAAGTGTATATTGATTAGCCAGTAAAGACCTAGAAGTGGGATTTGTAACTTCCACACTACTGTAGGCGGTGAAGCTGAAAAGAAGATGTATTCATCCCAGTAAAAAGCAAGAAAGGGAAAAAAACTAAAAAGGAGGGCAGTAGGAAACAAGAGTGCAATGGCACCACCTTTACCAGGGACTTGGGTTTAAAAGTACCAGCTGTTGCTTCCTCTCAAAGATAAATAAAACACAGAGAGTGGGGAAGAAAATGAAAAAATGACACACCAAGCAAATGCTATCAAAAAGAAAGGAGGAGGGGTGCCTGGGTGGCTCATAAAATCTTGGAAAAAAAAAAAAAAAAAAAAAAAAAAAAGGGATATGAAAGACATTTCAGACAAAACAGAGAAAAGCATAAAAAGGGGCAAAGTAGGCTACTGACCAGGCACAGTCATCATGTAACTACAACAGTTGGGAATCCTTTTTCTTTCTTTCTTTTTTTTTTTTTTAATATTTTATTTATTTATTTGACAGACAGAGATCACAAGTAGGCAGAGAGGCAGGCAGAGAGAGAGGAGGAAGCAGGCTCCCTGCAGAGCAGAGAGCCCGATGTGGGGTTCGATCTCAGGACCCTGGGATCATGACCTGAGCCGAAGGCAGAGGCTTTAACCATTGAGCCACCCAGGCGCCCCTGTTCTCTGCTCTTAATATTATGTTCCACTCGGGGAGATGGATCTGTGACTGACATCCTCAGACCGCACTTGGCGTCAGAACTGTCTGGGGGAAAGGGGCTTGTATCCTGGGCTTCGGAGTCACCTGGATTGCTGACTCTGCTTTCTGCTCGGGGTGAGGGGGTATCCTTGCCGGGGCTGTGTTTAACAGGAGAACCAGACCATTTCTGTTAGTCAGTGCTCCTTTATGTGGGAACCCTTACTTGTTACGGGGCCATCTGGGAGGATGCTGTTGTTGGCCCAGCAGAGTGTCTGGGGCAGCGATGGAGTGACGATGGAGCGGGCATGCAGCCTGTTTCCTTCGACCCAGCCAGACCTTAACGGTGCGGATAGCAGCATCGAGAGCTGCCCAGGGAGCTGACCCCCAGCGGCTCTCCATGTTAGGCCATGCTGCCAGCACCCTGCTTCACGCAGCCCTGCATCCAGTCAGCCTCTGTCATTGCTAATCGGTCTCCCATCCAAGTACTAACCAGGCCCGACCCTGCTTAGCTTCCAAGATCAGACGAGATCGGGCGCGTTCAGGGTGGTATGGCCGTAGACTGTCATTGCTAATCGGGAACCTCACCTGTTCAGCCGCCCCTTAACGTCAGGCAGTCTGAAGGCCACCTGAAATGTTCCCCTGCTACCAAAGAGTATTCATTCTTCTTGAGCACAAACTGAAACCGAACATTCACAAGCTCCTGAAATGTACGAGGTCCTAGAGAAACTCTCAGCACATCCCAGGAAAGGAAAATCACATGGGCCACATTACACAACTCACATAAGTCAAAACTAGCAAGAACCAAAATAAAAGTTGCTTCTAAATAATTTTTGAGTGAAGGGGAATGAGAATGGACATTAGAAACTTCACAAGGAAGCAGCAGGGGGCGCTCTGCACCCTGAATGCAGCTGCAACGGTTCAATGTGGGATGCCTTTGTCAGAAATAGAGTGAATGTGAGCATTCACCCATGAGGCCAGAAGGAAATGGCAAGAAAAGTCCAGACCCTAGAAGGGTAAGATTAATGGAGATGAAAGAAGGGGCTAACGAAGTGGAAAACAGTAAAGAGTGTAAGTTCTCCTCCATACCTCTTACCGTCCTTTCCCCAGGACTAATTAAGTTTGCTTTATATTCTTTCCACTCATGGGAGGAAAGCAAATGTACATGGATCTGTGTACACAGGGCAGATTCATGTGGTCCACGTCGATGGTGTTCTTCTGTAGCTTACTGCCTTCTCTGCCTGTATCGTGGGTGTCTTTCTGTGTCAGTGCTTGGGACTCACCCTCCTTCTCTTTCCTATACTGATCTTCTTTTTTTTTAGGATTTTATTTATTTGTTTATTTGACAGAGCCTGCACAGGCAGGGGGAGCAGCAGGCAGAGGGGGAGGGAGAGGCAGGCTCACTGCTGAGCAGAGAGCCTGGTGGGCTCGATCCCAGAACCCTGGGATCATGACCCAAGCCAAAGGCAGACACTTAACCACCCCAGCACCTCTGTCTCGTTATGACGCTGGCATATGATTTCACAGCCACAGCACCCTGGCCTTGGTGGTGCAGTTGAAGCCAGGTTCTCTGAGTACCCAGCCTCCCTGGGCCCTCTGAAGTATGTCATCACCCAAAAATGGCACCCACAAGCAACAGAGTAGCAGTGTCTCTGTGGCTACAGAGTGACTGTGTTACAAGGCCACCAGGAGTCATGAGCACCTTCATCGCTGGGGATGAAACCCAAGGAGGAACGACCAGTGCTGGCTTAGAGCTCCCATTGCCCTGCAGTTACTCTGGGCAGGAGAGGACCCGGGTCGTCCGTGGTACAGAGCCTCTCAGACAGCAGGCAAGGGTGTGCAGAAATGGGATTGTAGCATCGATTCAGTACATGGTGGTGTTTTAACCAATGTCCTTCTGTGCCTGTTTTGTTATGTAGGTTTTTGTCTGATGACAGCAGTCTGGAGTACAAGTATTACAAACTGAAGCTGGCAGAAGTACAGCGGGTCAGCCACACCTTGCCGGGAGCGGATCAAAAGCCGACAGCAGCTGAGTGTGCGGTCCGGGCCATGCTGTACGCCCGGGCCATCCGGAGCCTCAAGAAGAGGCTCCTCCCAGGCCGGCGGCGGGGGCTGCTCCGCACCCAAGGGCTCCGGGGCTGGAAGGTGAGGAGAGCAACCACTGGGACTCAGACCCTCCTCTCCTCGGGCACCAGACTGAAACACCATGGCCGGCAGGCTCCAGGTTCATTGCAGGGAAAGCTGTCCCAGCCAGATGGAAATGATACTGCCAAGGACTGCCCACCTGACCCGGCCGGACCCTCTCCTGGGGATCCCAGCCCAGAAGCCTCAGGCCCATCCCCCAAGCCAGCAGGAGTGGAAGTCTCTGGAGCCCCTCAAACCTCCTCTCCCTGCCCATCTGCTGACGGTGGGTGCTCCCTCCCATCCCCTTCTTCCGGGCCCCAGCCCCAACTCTCCAACCTCCAGGGGTCTCTTGGGAGTGGAGGGTGGGAGACCTGGGTGGTCTGAGCGGTGGTGCAGCAGGCAGAAGCAACGGGGACCTGGCCAGGACAGGTGCACGTGGAGGCACACTCCGCTTATTTCCTAGAGGGGCTGGCCCTCTAGTCCTGTAGCCGTCTTCCTCCTGTCCAGGGATGGAGCTGACTCACCATGATCCCCTGAAAGGTCGTCCTATGGCCCCCCGCCCCGAGTTGTGCTGTGGGCCCATGCTTGGGGCTTCGAGCACTTCGATCCATTTCTCTGTTCTTGCCCCTCTTTGCGTTCCACAGGGCTGCCCTCCTCTCTTATTCTGCTCCTACTTTCCCAAGGTCTCTGTTTCCTTCCTCAGAGTTAGCTGACCTGCAGTTTCTTCTGTTTCTCCTGACCATTACTTTTTCTCTGTGTGGCAAGCCTGCCCCTGGCCCACTTAGCACTGGGTGCGAATGGAGAGGGGAAACAGAATCTACACCGCTGCTACATTCTCTGGCTGTCACCATATAACGAGCCATTCTGAACTGTGGTTTCAGACGGGGGCCGCAGTGCTCCGGGTCTGCTGAACTGGGCTGGGCCCACACATGTGTTTGCAGGCAGCAGCAGGTTGTATGGGGCCATCAGCAGAGGTAACGGGTGCCTGGGTCACATGCCTGTCGCCCCCTAGCAGCCAGCCTGGATTTGTTCACCTGACAGGAGAGCGGTGGAGGTGCTCAAGGCCTCCACCCCAGGTTCCACACTGACGCCTCCTCCTGTCAGCGGGCGGCTCCGGGCCAGCCCCGATTTGGGGGGACAGAAGAGGATCTGCCTTTGCTGGACAGAGCTGCAGAGTCCCATGGCAAAGGGCAGGGATGCAGTTAGGGGACACGAGGGGCTGTCTTTATAATTAGTCTCCATACCCACCCCCGCAAAGCAGAAATTGGAAGCAGCAACTCAGAACTGACATGTGACAGTCGCTTTGTTTTGTAGTTGACATGAAGACCATGGAGACTGCGGAGAAGCTGGCCAGATTTGTTGCTCAGGTGGGACCAGAGATTGAACAGTTCAGCATAGAAAACAGCACCGACAACCCCGACTTGTGGTATGTAGCCATCGTGCCCTTTGAATTTGAGTGTCCTGAGAGCCCATGGGGTGGCCTGGCAGACACTTCTGCCCTGGGAGGCACCCAAGGAGAAGTCATAGCTTCACTTCTGCCCATCTCAGGGCTGTGAGGAGGAAGCATCTGCTTCAGGGTGTTGGGTGGTACTGCCCTCATCTGGGGCATCAGAGAAAAACCTCCCCTGGAGGGAAGTTTAAGCTGTATTTGAAGGTCAAGTGGACTTTGATCAGGGCAAGGGGGAGAGAGCACCCAGGCAGAGAGGCCAGTGGGTTCCCCAGAACCCTTGCAAAGGCCAAGTGGGGGGGGGGGGCACTGTCCCTGGTCACACCAGTGCTCCGGGGCAGTGATGGATGGCACCCGGGGCAGTGATGGATGGCACCCGGTCCAGCCGTGGGCAGCCGGCACTCCCACTTAGCAGTGGCCTGGCATCCTTTTGCCAGGAGGGGGTGCTGCTACCACTGTCATTGCTCAGATGCGGTGCCCACTCAGTAGCACACAGCCTGCCGGTGACAGAACCAGGAGCCTGCTCTGCCTTGTGGGTGGGTTCATCTCCTTCAGGGGGAGGCTGCCCAGGAGCCCCATGTTCCTGGTACTGAGCCGTAACCCAGGTGGGGCTCCCATGCTGTGCGAATTATATCCTCCCGTTGGCTAGGAACTCTCGACCCTTGCCTTACTCCTGCCATGCTGGAGAGCCATGCCTTAGTCTAATTAATAAGGACTAGGGTTGAAAACTACATGTGTCCTAGAGCATTGCTGGGACCCAGTAGTGACCCAGCACATTCTTCCAGCTAATTGGGAGTAGGTTCTGCACCGGGCCTGCCTCCTGTTTCCTGTGAGACCCAGTCCAGCCTCGAGGAGCACCGACAGCTTCATAGGGTTCAGCCCCTTCTGCCTTTTACAGGCCTGGTGACCTTGGGGCCAGCTGGGCCTAGCATACCTCACAGTTGGGCAGGACCCGGTCAAGGGGATGTCTCCGCCTAGGGCAGCGGGAGCATTCTATCGGTTGCGTTGTCTGTTTGTTTTTCTCCAAGTGAGAGTTCTGCAGTATTCTGGGCACCTGCAACTGCCAGATTTGAGTTTATTTGTCACCATTTCTGACAGCCTTTTCTGAGCAGTGTTCCTAAGGCGGCACTGTCCTTCCATCCCCAGAGTCCCCCACTGTACAGCAACATTAGGTAGAGTGATTCCCTCTGTCCCCCAGTCCAGTGCTCAGGGAACAGTTTGAGAATGACTGCACCCGGCAGCACACAAACATAATAAAGGTTGAAGTGACTTTGTGTTTCTTTTTCTTTAGAAAAAGTATACCTCTGACATGTGCTCAGTAGGTATTTGAGTTAATTCCTTTTTTGTGTGCGGTTATGTCATCAATTTGACGTATAGTCGGGTTCATTTGTTTCTACAGAGATTCAGTTTAGGGCTATATTTTTCTACCCTTTTAAATTTAATTTTAAAGATAAATTCAGCATTTGAATGGTTCTAAAGTAGAAATTACAGAAGGTAAGCAAGCTCAGAGAAGTCTCTGAGTGGGAATCCCCCACCAACAACAGGAAACCGTTTTCAATTCAATTCTAGGGGGTGTGTGCATTTCCCCCTTTGTTCTTCTACCATTAACCCCTTTTTTCTTACATGTAACTTTCTATATGTAATACACATTTTTGCTACTTGCTTTTTACCCTTTCCCACCTATCCAGAAGTTCCTCGTGCCTTCCCCACCTGTCCTCTCATTCTTTTGTCCACTGTCATTCTCCACATGTAGCCACACCAGGGTCACTCCCCAGCCTTTGGCATTCACATTGTTCTTATGGCCTTATCAGTGGCCTCAGACACAATGACTTCCTGGAGAAAATCTTCCTGTATCTTCGAGACGGGGAACTGTAGGGCCCCAAGGTCATTGCACTTGTAATTTTTTTTTTTTTTTTTTTGGTTAGAGAGAGAGCAAGCAAGCACAGGCAGACAGAGAGGCAGAGGGAGAAGCAGGCTCCCTGCGGAGCAAGGAGCCCGATGTGTGACTCGATCCCAGGACGCTGGGATCATGACCTGAGCCGAAGGCAGCCGCTTAACCAACTGAGCCACCCAGGCGTCCCGCACTTGTAATTTTGTTAGATAATGGAAATTGGGGGCAGGGGGTAGGGGGGCACGCCCAGAGTACAGTGTCCAGAGTACCTGTCCCCACCCCTCACCTTTTGGCATGCCTTAGAGTCAGTGAGATTTATGAGAAATTTCTCATTTCCATGAAATTTTAGTTTCCATTTTTCTTATGAGTGAAATTGAACATCTTTTCATAAATTAAGTGTCCTTTATTTTCCTGTGGACTGTTCATCTGTCTCTTTAAAAAAAAAAGGTTTGAAAAAAAAAAAAAGGTTTGTCCTTTAAAAAAGGTTTGTTGTTGTAAATAGTTTGCATTTTTTAGGATTTTGTGTAAATGCAGCTTGTTCTCACTTTTTGTCCGGCCCCTTACTCAGCGCAGTCATTCAGAATCAGCCGTGTTTGTTGCGTGTGCGCCCAGTTCATTCCTCTTTGCTGCTGAGTGTGTCCCACCGTGCGGCTGGACCAGTGGTTTACCCACTGCCTGTTGATGGCACTGAGATGTTTACAGTCTGGGACGGTTGCAGATAAAACAGCTGTGAGCAGCTGTGGATAAGGTCTTTTTTTTTCTCCAGGAAATACCAAGGAAAGGCTGGCTCCATGATGGGTCCATGGTTAACTTCTAAAGAAACTACCAAGCTGCCTTTCCAAGGAGTAGCTCCATTTCGCATTTCCAGCAGCCTGGACCAGAGTTCTGGTTCCTCCCCATCCTCGTCAGCACTTGCTCGTGTCAGCTTTGTCATGTTAGCATCCCAGCATGGGGAGGCGGGGTTGCGCTGTGGTTCTCAATTCTCCAAGGACTAGCAGTGCTGAGTGTCCTCAGGTGTCCTTGTGTGTTTTCTGTACTTAAGTGTCTATCTGGATCTTTCGCCTGTCTTTTGACTGGATTTTTTTTTACTTATTAATCAGTTTTGAGGGTTCACTGTACATCCTTTATCAGAGTACTTTATTAGATGTATGATTTGCAGATATTTTCTCCTGGTCTATGATTTGTTTTCTCATTCTAGCTGTCTTTTGGAGGGCTCAAGTTCTTAATCTTTGCTCTTCTTTCTATTGTTTTTTTTGGATTTTTTCTTTCTCAGTTTTTTAATAAAGATTTTTATTTTGGGGATGCCTGAGCGGCTTAATCGGAAGGGCATACAGCTCTTGATCTTGGGGTTAGGAGTTTGAGCCCCCATGTTGGGTATTGAGATTACGTAGTTTGTTTTATTTATTTATTTTTAAGATTTTATTTATTTATTTGACAGAGAGAGGGATCACAAGTCGGCAGAGAGGCAGGAAGAGAGAGAGGGAAGCAGGCTCCCTGCCAAGCAGAGAGCCCAATATGGGGCTTGATCCCAGGACCCTGAGATCATGACCCGAGCCAAAGACAGAGGCTTAACCCACTGAGCCACTCAGGTGCCTCAGCATAGTTTATTTTTAAGCCATCTCTGTACCTGACTTCAGATACCATGTTTCTGGCCTTTGTGTTGGTGTTTTCTTTTTTTTTTTTTTTAAGATTTTATTTATTTGCTAGAGAGAGACACAGTGAGAGAGGGAATACAGGTAGGAGGAGTGGGAAAGTCAGAAGCAGGCTTCCCCCCCCCCCGAGCAGGGAGCCCGATGCAGGGCTCGATCCCAGGACCCTGGGATCATGACCTGAGCTGAAGGCAGACGCTTAATGACTGAGCCACCCAGGTGCCCCTGTGTTGGTGTTTTCTGTCCGTGCGTCCAAGGACTGGTACCACACTGTTGTAACTGTAGGGGCCTCATACACCGTAATATCTGTAAGGCCAGAACCCTTCACTGATTTTATTCAGAGTTCTCCCAGATACCCTTACAGATTTCTTTTTTCTCTGTGAAGTCTAGAATCATGTTCAAATGCAGGGAAAAAATGAGGCATTTATTGAGATAGATTTATGCATTGATACTTTGATCAGGGAAGAATTGACATCATTATGAAGTTGAGTTGTTCTAGCCAAGAACAAGGGTTTCTTTCCTTGGGTCCAAGTGTATTTGTGTCCTCGTGCATGTTTTCAGTTTCTCACACTAGCTGCGGCCCTGAATCAAGGTGGCCATGGGACCCGGAGGCTCAGAGAGGCGGTATTGCCACCGCATTGACACAGCTTCACTATAGAATGAGGGGCAGGAGTGACATGCCTTCCTCTGTCCTATCTGGCAGTGTGAAAGGAACCGGGCAGTCACAGCGAGTGCACAGGAGTCCCAGAGTGGCTGGTGACAGACTAGAAGGGGATGAGGAGAGGGCCAGGTTGGATCTCTGACTGCAGTGCTAGAGCGTTTTCCAGCACATTCCTTGGTCATTCCTGCATACCGGGTTCCTCCACCTCCCTCCCCTGAAAAGCAAAGAGGCCTCTTAACTTTGCTCAGTTACTGCCAGTCCTCGGATCTCTGTCTCCTTGTGCAGCCACACCATCAGCCGTAGTTGGCAGAAAGGGGTTAGGTTATTTGTTCCCTGGTCCCACTCCCAGCTTTGCTGGATCTCTTCTGGACGGTTTAGTAAATATGAGTGTTCAGAGGTCACTCTGATTAACCAGTGTCCTTCATCCTTGTCCCAGGTTTCTCCATGACCAAAATAGTTCAGCCTTCAAATTCTATCGGAAGAAAGTATTTGAACTATGCCCATCGATTTGTTTTACACCATCTCCACTGAACCTCCACATCGGTGAGAGCGCAGATTCTCAGGAAGGCCCCCTTGATCCCATGGAAGGGGAAGGAGAGTTCGAAGATGAGCCCCCTCAGCACGAAGCTGAGCTGGAAAGCCCAGAGGTGATGCCTGAGGAGGAGGAGGATGACGATGAGGAAGAGGAGGATGAGGAGGAGGGGGGTGAAGAGGTCTCCACTCCTAGAGGGTCCTCCAGGTCAGCAGGAGGGGTGGCCAAGTCTGAAGGCTCTGAGGGCAGTCCCCCGACCGATGGCCTCCCAAGCGAGACGGCTGAAGATGGCCCAGCTGGGGCACCTGTGCTGTCACAGGCTGCCTCGGGGGCCTGCTTCCCCCGGAAGAGGGTCAGCAGCAAGTCCCTGAAGGTCGGCATGATCCCAGCTCCCAAGAGGCTGTGTCTTATCCAGGAGCCCAAAGGTGAGTGCCAAGTCATCGTCCCATCTCCCCTAACACGGCCTTCCGGTCAGCGCCTCAGGAGGAGCCGTGCTGTTCATTGGTGACCAGGAAAAGTTGTGGAGACCAGGTGATGTCGCTTGACTGTATGGAAGAGTTTACTGGCCTTTAGCCCAGGCTTTTAGCCACAAGATGACCAGCCGGTCCCTGTCCCCCTTCCCTCCTCTGATTATACCTGCCTGCCCGGACGTTATCTCCTCAAATCCCCCCAGAGCCAACAGAATATGAAGTTCTTTGGTCTTGTGTTTTTAACCTAAAATAATTGTAGTGATTTTGCATACCACTCTGAAATATTCCTGCGACGCTTGCATTGCCAGCTGGTATAGGACCGGCAGTTGGAGGACACGATGCTGTGTTGGTGCAGCAGCCATGTGTCAGCATCAGAGGCTGCTGGGTGTTTCTAGGATTGCTCACAGTCCAGGGGAGGAGCCTCGGCCGTGAAGGGCACAGGCCTTGGTCATGTCAGCTGTTTCCTGCCCGTGACCTTGGGGAGTGCCCAGCCTCCTGAGTCCCAGGAAGGCCCAGGGCACTGATGCCTGCTTAGTGATGATGAGGAAAGAGGGCACAGGTGGGGCCGGTCTTGGGCAGCGTTAGTGGGAGCCATGTGCCCTGTGCTCTGCTGCCTGGACCACGGGAGGTCATCTGCTTTTCTTCCATGGGGAGGGTTAAGATTCTTGAGGCACCATTTAACAGCAGTAACACACATCCTTCTTAAGGGCACAGTCTGAGGAGTTTGGGCAATCGTGTACGGGCAGGAATTCCTCCAGCACGGTGGAGCTGGAGCCTTTCTCCAGAAATGTCTGGGTCTCTCTGTGGTCCCCACCCCATTTTCTGGCCTCATGGTCAAGCCTTTTCTAGACTGTCAGCAGGCAGAATGGGATCGTACCTGGCGTTTTGATGGACCGGCCCCGGCCCTGGTTATTCCTTGTGCCCCCCCTACCCTTCCAGGTGTCGCCACAAACGCAGGCCTGGGCTGTGCTTGCTGCCATACCTTCCTGAGAGGTGGTTGTGGCAAACGGTGTCCCGTCTTGTGTCACCTCTGTGCTCACTGTCACACTTAACTCCCAAGAGCATCGGTTCAGTTTCTCCTGCTGACAGAACAGTTCTGTGGTTTGTGTTTGGAAACTTTGGCGCTACCATGGATTGCCAGCTGTTCTACCCAATTCAGATGTCCTTCAGAACTTCCTGCTGCTGCTGGCAGCCTCTCTGAATGCCTCAGGTCCCTCATGGGGGAAAAGTGGAGCTCTTTCTGTTTTGGAAGCCCTCAATTCCTTGAGTGGTTGATGAGAAAAAACCCAGCCCTGCTGATCTCTCCATCAAAAATAAGGCTATAATGTGATTCAGTACGCTGTATGAGAAGCACAGTTGTTTTGTACTGGAAAGTTTTATGTGGACTTTAAGTCTTTTTCAGTGGAACAGTTACAGAGACTCTAGGAGGGCAGGAGACTGCGAATAATTTATTTGTTGAAACAAAATGTGTTCTTGCAGTCATGGAAAGTGGTCTGTGCATCGAACCCTTCACCATACACACAGGAAGTCCTATGTTAAAGTAGACTCTTCGCCATCGAGCAGCCCTCACTGGGGCTCGTGTATTCCTGTGTTTGTGCTCCTGGCTCCCGTGATTCCTGAGAGGCAGCCCAGCAGGCCGCGGTGTGGGCGGTGCTGAGTGATGCAGAGAAATTGACATGTATACATGTATGTGTACGGGTATGTTTCTCGTGTCTTCCAGTTCATGAACCAGTTCGCATCGCCTACGACAGACCTCGGGGTCGGCCTATGTCCAAAAAGAAGGTGAGCATGACCGAGTTCTCACGTGTGCCATAGTCAGTTGGGATTTGCCGGAGTTTAAAAGGACACTGTGGCTTGTAACTAAGGAACACTGGTACTTTAGACCTACATGACGTACAAAGCATAACAAACAGCCTTTTTTCTCAGGGATTTCTTGAAACTGTTTTGCGTTGCCTGAAGCACAGGTGGGTAGTAATGCGTTTATTTAACCAATAGGCGAGGCCTGATACCTGCAGTGTGTTGGGAGAGAAGAACAAGGTAACGTCCTGGCCCTTAAAGTTCGGATTTAAAGGACTGTAAATGTAGCTAAAGAGCTGGCTGATTGGCTAGAAGCCAAGGCATTGTGTGGATGGGTGTGTACACACACGTGTGCAATAGCCTGCAGACCCTGCCCATGTGCCAGGCCCCATCTGCCACCTAGAGGCAGCAGCAGGCAGGGCCAGCAGGGACAGCAATGTGTGAGACTCTTGTGGCTTGTGTGCTGGAAGCAGGTCTAAGGGAAATAGGGAATAATGTGGGGTTGGGGGTGCCATTTATTCAGGGAGGCCTGGGAGAGGCCCCAGAGTGGTCTTGTGTCACTAGGTGGCTCTTTGTGGCACCCACATGGGGTGGGGAGGTGAGGAAATAAAGGCAGTGAGACCCTGGGTCATAGAAGGCCTGTGGACAGATGTCAGGGGACCCATGGTGGTAGTTTAAGGTGGTAGTTTAAGGGGAAGACATGGCCGTTGCAGCTGCTGTGCTGAGAGCAGCCTGTCAGCAGGGCGCTGGGGAGAGCCAGAGGCCGGGAGGGTGAAGACACAGTCGGTGGGACTTGCCGATGGATTGTGTGTGAAATGGCCACAGCCCAGCATGCAGGATGCCTCCATGGCTATCTACCCCGGGCAGCTCGGAGTTCGGAGCTGCCACTGCCTGAAATGGAGAGACCCGGGGCGGGGGTGGGTGGCAGGTCTTCAGGGAGATGGGGTGCACTCTGGACAGCTAGGTGCATACGTGGGGGCAGGTAGGCTGGCCGAGGTCACCTAGGACATATGTGGGCACCGGTGGTCCTTAGAGGTCAGGGAGATGAGTTGGGAACCAGGTACGGTCTCTCCCGGTGTGGGGTGGTCAGGCAAGTCTGTGTGGTAGATACCTGTTCGAGAGCACTGTCGGTCTCAGTAGCCGGAGGCGGGGTCGGGGAACAGCAGAGAAGAGGGACTTTCCTGGGCCCAAAGCTTGTGGTCCTAACTGATGTGCTCAGTTTGAATTAGTGCTCGCACCTGGCTGCACATCCGGTGGTATGGGTGAGGGGGCACCCGGGCTCGGGCTCAGCCTGGCTCCCTGATCTCGGCATGTGGTTCCTGAGTCCCCATTTGTACATCTGTGACTTGGTTCAGAGGAGCTTTATGGGTGAAACTAAATGCATGTTAACTGGCTGTGTAGCTGAGGCCTGCGAGCTCCAGGTTCTCCGTGGGCCAAGAGCTTCCAGCTTGCTCCGTCTGAGCAGCTTTCCCGGAGGGGTGCGGATCTGCCCTTAAGGGACCTGTGGCCAGCCTTTCCCTTGCCTTACCCACCCTCCTCCTCCCACACTTGTTCCTGCTCAGACCCACAGACTCTCACCATTACCCCCAGCACCAGCTGATCAGGATAGAGGAGCCCTTTCCCCGTGCGGCCTTCTCAGCCTACTCAGGCTGTCCTCGGTGTTAAGTACATGTTTTTAAAAATAGGCTCAGGTGGTAGGGACAGTGTGTACTTATGAATATTCATGAGCAAATGAAAACTCTTTTTTAAAAGATTTTACTTATTTATCCGGCAGAGAGAGAGAACACACGTGCATAAACAAGGGAAGCGGCAGGTGGAAGGAAAGGGAGAAGCACACTCCCCGTTGAGCAGGGAGCCCGATGTGGGGCTCAATCCCAGGATCAGGACCTGAGCCAAAGGCAGACACTTGACTAACTGAGCCACCCAGGTGGAAAATATTTTCTGCTCACACTGGGCAGGCTCTCCAGAGACCCCCCCAGGCCTTTTAACCTTTCTTCCCACAGCTGGCTCTGGCGCCCATGTCTTATCCAGGGCTTCTTGCTCCTCTACCTGTAGGGTCTTTCCCAAGCCCCATTCCTTCCAGCTTTCCCAGCTCTCAGTGAGGTTTGCTTTGTGCTAGACATGGATCCCAGAGTCCCAGTAAAACCCAGACTCTGCCCCTGGGGAGCTCCCAGACCTGGGAAGGGGCAGCTGGACAGACGAACAAGTCATTGAGGTTTGCTGAGCAATGTCTGAGGGCGACCAGAGAGGCTTCCAGGGTAGGATCACTGCTCAGAGTTCTGGAAGCCCATAGGCGTGTTCCAAACTGGGTGGGGGAGTAGGGAGGACCCTGCAAGCCAGTTTTTCACATAGAGTCTCTCTACAGCAGGTTAATGGCCTGTTCAGCCCCCTCCTGCCTCAGCCCTGCCTCCCCTCTGACTCCTGTACACCAGGGGCCTTGTTGCCTCAAGCCTCTGCTCTGGTTACCCCCACGTGCGGCTGTACCCTCTGGTTATCACCATCATTTAGGGCTCTTCCTGCTAACCCCTTGGCCCCAAGACCTTCCAGCCCCTCGGGGTTTTCCTCATGGTCTTAGCACCGCAGTGCTAGTGGTCACACTGGGGCCTACAAGGCTGGTCTGGCTGGGTTCTGTGGGGGCATCTCTTACTCTCCACTTTTAGAAGCACCAGCCCACCCAGGGAGTGTTGCTGGGAAGTGGGAAGTGGCCCGTGGCTTCATCCCAGTATCTCCCAGTGTCTGTGGAATTAGAATCAGTTGCGGTGGGGGCGGCGGGGGGGG
>ML093328.1:34611-63373 GCA_003697995.1 Taxidea taxus jeffersonii | reverse complement strand
TTAATAGCTTTTTTTATTTCAACTTGATTAGACTTTATTTCTTTTATTTCTCCAGAAAGGGTTTTTATTTCTCCTGACAGGGTTTCTCTAATATCTTCCATGCCTTTTTCGAGCCCGGTTAGAACCTTGAGAATCGTCATCCTGAATTCCAGATCTGACATATTACCAATGTCTGTATTGATTAGGTCCCTAGCCTTCGGTCCTGTCTCCTGCTCTTTTTTTTGTGGTGAGTTTTTCCGCCTTGTCATTTTGTCCAGATAAGAATCCGCTGTTCTCCTTGTTAAGTGAACTTGGTCTTGGCTGTATTTCTTTGATCTTCTGGGGGAGGGGCCTGTTGTAGTGATTCTCAGGTGTCTTTGCCCCAGGCGGAGTTGCACCGCCCTTACCAGGGGCCGGGCTAAGTAATCCTCTCAGGTTCGCTTTCGGGAGCTTTTGTTCCCTGAACGCGCTTTCTGTAGAGTTCTGGAGGACGGGAATGACAATGGCGGCCTCCCAATCTCCGGTTCAGAGGAGCCGAGAGCTAGGGGCCCCAGTCTTCAGTGCGCCTTCATAGAAAAGCGTTTAATCCCTCCGGTCTCCCCAGCCCCCGTTTGCGCCCGGAGACCGCGCTCGGAGAAAATCGTGCGTAATCAGTCCCGTCTCACTGGCTTCTGGGAGCGCTCCGAGCTCACCCAGCCTGTGACCAAGCGTCTCTGTCTCTGGCAGAGTCCCACCTGGAGTCTCCGAACCCCGTAGATCCCTGAGCTCTCCCGGGTCGGAGTCTCCCCGGATCTTGTGGGGACCCCTCGCACAGAGCACCGGCCCGTGTCACAGACCATGGCTCTAGGAAACCTCGGCTCTGCCTCCGCAGTCAGCTTCCCCGTTCTAATACCTGTGAGCTCTGTGACACTCAGACGCCCCCGATCCTTCTGTGACCCCGGGGGACCTGAGTCCACTTTGTCCCCGTGAGGTCTTCACCCCAGTTTAGCCTCTGGAGCGATGTCCCTCCGTGGAGCAGACTTTTAAAAGTCCTGATTTTGTGCTCTGTTGTTCCGCCGCTTGCCGGGAGCCGGCCCCTCCCCCTGGGGTCTATCTTCCCAACCCGTTGGATTCACTTCTCCGCTGGTCCTACCTTTTAGAAAGTGGTCGATTTTCTGTTTCTAGAATTGTTGTTTTTCTTCTCTTCGATCTCCTGTTGGATTCGTAGGTGTTCGGAACGGTTTGATAGGCTATCTAGCTGATGTCCTGCTGCCTGATGTCGTCTCAGCCTGCTACTTCTCCACCATCTTGACTCCTCCCCCTAAGATTTTATTTTTAAGTAATCTCTACACCAACCCTAGGGCTTCAGCTCACAATCCCAAGATCCAGAGTCTCGTGCTCTACAGACTGAGCCAGCCAGGTGCTCCTTTAGTGTGATTTTGAATAGCAGTGGTGAGAGTGGACATCTTGCCTTGTTCCCAGTCACAGAGGGAAAGCATGGGTTCTCTCACATTAAGAATGATTCCGAGTGTAAGTTTCTGTTGGTGCTCTTTATCAAGCTGAGGAAGTGCTCCTTCAGTCTCGATTTCCGGAGAATTTTATACTGAATGGGTATTGGATTTTGTTCTTCTTTAGCCTGTTCATGAGATGGATGACATTCATTGATTTTTGAATATTGACATAGCCTTGTAATACCTGGAATAAATCCCATTTGGTTGTGATGTATAATTCTTTTTGTATATTGTTGGATTTGATTTGTTGTTTTGCTGAGGATTTTTGCATCTATATTCATGAGAGATAATCAGTCCTGGGTTTTCCTTTCTGGTAATGTATTTATCCAGTCTTGGTAATAGGATAAAGCTGACCTCACAGAATGAGTTAAGAAGTGTTTCCTCTAAATGGAATAAATGCAAACTGATATAAAAGTGAAAAATAAAGAACTGTTTCCTCTGTTTCTATTTTCTGGAAGAGATTATAGAGAATTGATACCATTTCTTATTGAAATGTTTGGTAGAATTCACCCGTAAACCCATCTGAGCCTGGTGCTTTCTGTTTTGGAATGTTACTGTTTATTGGCTCAATTTCATTGCTGGATACAGGTCTATTCAGGTTATCTGTGTCTCCTTTTGTGAGTTTAGTAGTTTTTATCTTTCAGAAAATTAGTTCATTTCATCTAAGTTGTCAATTTTGTGGGCATAGAGTTTGTTCATAATACTTTTTTATTATCCTTTTGATGTCCAGTGGAGATGACTCTTCTTTCATTTCTGATACTTGTTATTTGTGTCTTTTCTCTTTTTTTCTCATTTAGTCTGGCAAGAGGTTTATAATTTTTATTTATTTTTCTCCAAAGAACTAGCTTTTGGTTTCATTGGCTTTTCTTTATTTTTTTTCCTGTTTTCAGTTTATTTGTTTCTGCTCCAAATATTATTTATTTCCTTCCTCATGATTTAGGCTTATATACCTCTTTTTTTTTTTTAGTTTCCTAAAGTGGAAGCTTACATTAATGATTTTAGATCTTTCTTTTCTGATGTACATATAATGCTATATATTTCTCTCTAAGCACTGTTTCACTGCATCCCACAAATTTTGATGTTATATTTTTATTTTCATTTAGTTCAAAATTTTTTTTGAATTTCTCTTGAGACTTCTTTTTTGACTCATATATTTTTTGGAAGTGTGCTATTTAATCTCCAAGTATTTTGGAATTTCCAACTATCTTTCTGTTATTGGTTCTAGTTTAATTCCATTGTGGTCTGACTGCATACTCTATATGACTTCTATTCTTTTAAATTTGTTAAGATATGTTTTTTCTTGTTTGTAGTCATGGGGTGGAGCTCCTGGGCAGCATGGTTACTTTCTTGAACACTTTGAAATATTGATATATTAAATAAATATGTAATGTACATACCAATATACCAAATAAACATATAGGTTTAAACTAAATCAGATATTTTCTTCTCCTTGATCCTAGGGTAAACATATGGTGACAGGGAACAAAATAATTATGAAAATTTGTGAGACACAAACACAAAAAGTAAATTCATTTTTGTGATGTGGGAAATACAATATAATATTTAATGAAAAACCTTAATGTAAAACCATATATAATACAGTGTACATATTGTCTAAAACTGTAGCCTCCACAGTCAGGTCTAGGTTTGAATTCCGGTTCTCTACTTACTACTGTGTGACTTTGGACAAATTTTTTTACCTCTCTGTTCCTCAGTTTCTTTTACTGTTAAATAGGAATAAGAATACTTCTACCTCATAAGGTTATTATGAAGATCACATGCTTCAAAATCTGAAAACGGTTAAGAATGGTACTTTATCTTGGTAAGCATTCAAGAAATATTAATTAAATGATAATGACAGGGACTCCTGGGTGGCTCAGTTGGTTAAGCAGCTGCCTTCGGCTCAGGTCATGTTCCCAGCGTCCTGGGATCGAGTTCCACATCGGGCTCCTTGCTCGGCAGGGAGCCTGCTTCTCCCTCTGCCTCTGCCTGCCACTCTGCCTGTGGTCGTTCGCTCTCTCTCCCTCTCTCTGACAAATAAATAAATAAAATCTTTTAAAAAAAATAATAAATGATAATGACAATTAACTATTATTCATAAATATAGCTAAAATATATTTGTAGTAGGGGTGCTTGGCTGGCAAGGATGCAGCTCTTGATCTTGGGGTTTTGAGTCTAAGCCCCCCCTTGGGTATAGAGCTCACCATGTATATACATGATTGATCAATATATTCACACACACACACACAAAAAGCCTGAAAGACAATGCACATAAATATGTGGAGGTAAGATTATGGATAACTTCTTTTAATTCTTCTGATAAAAAATGTATTACTTTTAAAGTAAGAAATAAACAATATTTTTTTAAAAGGAGCTTATTCTATCTGCAAATGCAGAAAAGACTTCTGATTTAGCTATAAAGTACCTAGGCCCAGGGTCCCATATGGCCTTGTTTAAGAACTCCTGCTCTATTGCGTGTCACACACATGCACCCTAGCCCTTTTTGAGGGGCTGTTCTGACCCCCTTTACTCAGTCTTGCCTCTCAGGCAGTCCCAGGCTTCAAAAGAGTGGCCATGTAGGCAGGCCCAGATTCTCATATGGGCCATGCTAACCTTGGTAACTGGGCAAGAAATATGAACTTCGGGTGCCTGGGTGGCTCAGTGGGTTAAGCCTCTGCCTTCCGCTCAGGTCATGATCTCAGGGTCTTGGGATCAAGGCCCACATCGGGCTCTCTGCTCAGCAGGGAGCTTGCTTCCCCCTCTCTCTCTGCCTGCCTCTCTGCCTACTTGTGATCTCTCTCTGTCAAATAAATAAATAAAATCTTAAAAAAAAAAAAAAGAAATATGAACTTCCTCTCCCAGGTAGTCTGCTGACTTTGTTGAGAGCACTGCATGTGGGGGAGCCCTCCCAACAACTCATAGAGTTGTGAGGGGGCTGTTGCTCTTGGAAACCTATGAGTTGTGAGGGGGCTGTTGCTCTTGGAACTTCTCTGGAGGGAGGATCTTCCTCCTCTGGGACCCTTGCTCCTCTACCTCCTTCCATTAGCAGTTGGACTTGGGTCCTGAGAGTAGGGCTCCGGTAAAATAGCGTGAAGCTATGAGTTTTGTGGGTACATGATATCCTCCTCACCTGACACTTTCTACCCTTCAGTGTCATTAGGTCCACACCATGACTTGCCTAATCAAAAGCCCCATTTCTGTTTAGGTTTTCTGCAAGTTCCTACCATCTCTCTTCTTCTGTGACTCCCATTGGCTTAAGGCCACTTCCCTTTCCAAGTCTGGCCAACTGGCAGAAGTCCCTCAGCTATCAGCCAACCCAGTATGATAATATTATATTTATAATATATAGAAATAATTTATATATTTTAAAATCATATATGCATATATCCTTTTAATATTCTTTTGGGTTTTCATCATTCTAAGAACTTCATAGTCACTAAAAACCATACATACCCACATTAAAATTTCCTCCTGAAATTGTAATTTCCCCCCCTCAAATTGTTCAAGTGCTGGAAGCACTGAGCAGAAAAGGGCCCCTTGTTTCACTGCCTGTGGAACTCAGCAGGGTGTCCACAGACCTTTTGACAGGGACGCTTCCTCTTTGGGGCCTACATTTTGCCTGGCCTGCAAATTCAGCCTCCAGCAGCCTCCTCTCCCGCCTTCACTTGACCACAGCTTTGCTCAATGACTTCTCCTTCCTAGTTCTTGAAACAGTTCAGTCTTCTCTGCTTCTTACTGGCTGTCGCTCTACCTGTTTCTTTTCTCCCATACCCTCCCCCCACCACTCCTTTGGTCACCAGCAGTCCCCAAGGTCAGAAAAGTCTGCCTCACCTGTTTCTTTTTCTTTCTTTCCATTGACACTGTCCACACAGATTGGCCCTCACTTCCCCACATTCTCAGTATTTCTTTTTCCAGTTTGTTGTCATTGTTGTGACTTAACCTTTCAACATTAAACTAATACATCCATATCAGGAAAGAGTAGGTAGGTAAAATGGTACTAAGGTTCTAGGGGGCTTGGAGCCCCTGGATGGCTCAGTTGATTAAGCGATGGCCTTCGGCTCAGGTCGTGATCCCAGGGTACTGGGATCGAGCCTTGCATCAGGCTCCCTGATGGGTGAGAGGCCTGCTGCTCCCTCTACCTCTGCCGCTTTCTCTGCTTATGTCCTTCTGCTCTCTCTCTCTCTCTCAAATGGATAAATAAAATCTTAAAAAAAAAAAGAAAGAAAAAGTTTCCAGGGAGCTTGATCTTCCAGGCTATTGACTATTGGGACTGGCTTAAAGACACAAGAAAAAGACCTGAAAATCCCATTCCATGTCTTTCATTGTTCCTGTTTTCCCAGAGAAATATTTTCTTAGGGGAAAAATGAAATTTATGAATTTGATGCTGATTGAGAACCTTTTGAGGTCCATGTAGTGATACAATATTCCCCCATGTTAAATTTGTCTGGATAGATTAAATTTAAATAATCTATCTGGATAGATTAAAATTCAGGAAGCTATAGGCGCCCCCCCTCAAAAAAGGTAATGAATATTCACTGCAGAAAAATTTTAAATATAACAAAGTCAAAGGGCAAAGATAAAAACAAGCTGCAATCTCGTCAGTCCACAGTAAGATTCTAGCAAGGCAATGCTAACGGGCTCTCCTGATGCCTATACAGAACACAGGCCCAGTGACCCTTCCCTATAGTTCCAGGAAGAGAAAACCTTGGGAAACACGTTTGTTTTGCTTGTGTTTATCTTCTTAGTTTGCAGAAGACTTATTTGGCTACACATCCCGACCCAAACTGATGTGAAACAACTTATATCTTCATCCCCTTTAGAGGGAATATTCAGGTTCCACTGCAGAAATTTTCATGGGTTTGATTGTAAGTTGCTGCCTCAGACACGCTGAGGGTTTCCCATAATTAGGCACCTTTGTAAAATCTGAGAAATTCTGAGTTCCAAAACATATCTGACTCTCAAGGGTCCAAACTGTGGACCTGAAGACTTGGAAGAAGCAATGAGAATAATGATACCGCGTGACTTTCTACGCACTCCGGGCCCTGGTCAGCACTCTGTGTGTATTGATTAATTAAATCCTTGTACCTCTCCACGAAGTAGGTACTCTTATCTTTATCTCCATTTTACACACAAGGAAAGGGGTGACATTGTACTTCCTGTTTTATCGCTTGCTTTCCGCGCTGGATAATATGTCTTGAACACCTTTCATTTCCGTGACTGTGAATCTCCAGGCTTATCTCTAGTGATTACATTATGTCCTATTGTGTCACTGTGTTTTCAGCCAATCCCCTGTTGTTGGGCACAGGCTGTGTTCACACCCTTCCTTTTGATGCATGCCTCTCAGAGATCCCTCAGTAGAGGCCTGTCAGGCATCCCTCTCTGACCTTTGGTTCTGAAAAGTCAGTACCTCCCAGTACTTGCTTACTGATTCCTTAGAAGGAAGCCTGTCCTGCCTCTTGACTATCTCCTTTTATATTTTTTATTTTTTGTTGTTCTAACATAAATGTTCTCACCCTCTGTATATCTCTACCCAATTCCCCAGCATTTGAGACATCCATTTCGCCATTATTGGGGCAGAATCTGAAATGGCGGATATCTCTCACTTCGTCAGCACGGCCTCTCTTGCTTCCTGCCCTGAACTGACCCACTTCCCTCTATGTGTGCCCTTGTCTCAAAAGGCTCACATGTCATCTCTTAGGTCTATATTCCTACTGCCTGATTGCTAAGCACTTAGTCCAATGGGTCCTTCTTTGATGTCATTTAATCTTGATTCTTTTTCTGCAGTTGGCACTCATATTATATCGTGGCACCTGTATTGGTTTCCTGTGGCTCCTGGGACAAATGACTACAAACTCGGTGGCCTGAAACAAAAGGAATTTTTTCTTTCACAGGTCAGAAGGTCAAGAGTCCAAAATCTAGGTGTGGGCAGAGTGGAAAATCGAGGTTTTGGCAGAGCCACACTCCCGCTGAAGGCCTGGTGGAGAATCCTCCCCCCCCCTCCAGCATCTGGGGGCATCAGACATTGCTTGACCAACGCATAACCCAAACTGCAGTCTCATCCTGGACTTCACCCCTTCCCCCATGTCTCTCCTCTGTGTCTCTTATGAGGACACTTGTCATTGGGTTTAGGGTCCACCCAGATAATCCAGGATAATCTCATCTTGACATTACATCTGCGAAGATCCTTCCTCAGTATTCGGTCACATCCACAGCTTCCGGGGGTCAACTCAGGGACCTACCTTCCCAGAGGCCACCACCAAATCCACCTCACACCACTCTTCCCAGGCCTAGGGATTGATGTTTTTCCCCTTCACACTTTCCAAGGAGGGTCTCTTACTTTCCTAGTTCCCACCCAGGAGAGCCCTTATGCCTTGGATATCTTTCAGTCTTGGGAGCTTGCAGGGATGAAACAATGGTCATGAGAAAAAGGGTTCCTTTCTTCGGCTGGTCCATAAAAGAGTCCCAAACCAGTCCTTTCACATGCATTAAATATATCTTCTTTAGCAAATTGAGTATTTTTACTTATGCTAAAATGAGGCACAGCTTTCTTTATCTCAAAAACCAAAGGTTAGGGGCGCCCGGGTGGCTCAGTGGGTTAAGCCTCTGCCTTCAGCTCAGGTCATGGTCTCAGGGTCCTGGGATCCAGCGCCGCATTGGGCTCTCTGCTTGGCAGGGAGCCTGCTTCCCCCTTTCTCTCTGCCTGTCTCTCTGTCCACTTGTGATCTCTGTCCGTCAAATAAATAAATAAAATCTTTAAAAAACAACAACAACAACAAAAACCCAAAGGTTAAATTCCAAGGAGGAAGGAATGATTTCTTGAGTGCCTAGAATATAGTAAGTGCTGTTCCATTATGTCATTTAACCCTCATAACAACTCTGAGTCTTAGAGTCCATTTTCTCTACTTTAAAGAATAGAAAATCGGGTCACCTGGGTGGCTCAGTCCTTAAGTGTCTGCCTTCAGCTCAGGTCATGACCTCAGGGTCCTGAGATCAAGCCCTGCATTAGGCTCCCTGGTCAGCTGGAAGCCTGCTTCTCCCTCTTCCACTCACCCTGCTTGTGTTCCCTTTCTCACTGTTTCTCTCTCTATGTCAAATAATAAATAAATAAAAATCTTTTTTAAAAAACAGAAAATTGTGGCTCAGAGAGGTTCAGTAACTTGTTAAAAATCACACAGTACCTAGCAGGACCCAACTCTGTCAAACTTAACAGCCTTTTGATCTTATTTATTTTTTTTAAAGATTTTATTTATCTGACACAGAGAGAGAGAGAGATGGAATACAAGTGGGGGAGTGGGAGAGGGAGAAGCAGGATTCCTGCTGAGCAGGGAGCCCGATTTGGGGCTCGATCCCAGGACCCTGGGATCGTGACCTGAGCCGAAGGCAGACACTTAACAACTGAGCCACCCAGGTGCCCCTCGATCTTGCTTCTACACCAAAATGACTTTTGGATTTTTCTAGGTAAGTGCGGCACATAAACGATAAATAATTCAGAAGTCACTAACAATAGCAACAAGACCGCAAGCCTGGTCTCCACGGCCAGTTTGTTGCTCTTTCCCCCACACCACACTCCCCATTCAGAACAGAGGGCATCATTCGAACTGACAGAAAGACACACACCCTGACCAAGTTCAGAAACACCCTGAACCCTGGAGTTGGAGTCCTTGTCTGTTCCAGCTTCACTGCTTGGGGACCACTGCTTCTGGACCAATCATTGGGCACCTCTGAAGCT
The DNA here is from genome assembly GCA_003697995.1 of Taxidea taxus jeffersonii. NCBI lineage: Eukaryota > Metazoa > Chordata > Mammalia > Carnivora > Mustelidae > Taxidea > Taxidea taxus. Next base: position 54,175 of record ML093328.1, on the reverse strand, counting down.
CAGCTCCCTTTTCTGTGAAATGGGATGATAACAACACCCACCTCTCTGCACTGTTGTGAGCAATAGAGAACGTGTGCTAACATACACAGTATGAAGGTGTTCCCCAAATGGTGGCCATGACAACTATGTGTGATGTAATCTGATGTTACTTTAAAATTGGACGGTTTTTGGGATGCCTGGGTGGCTCAGTTGGTTAAGCAGCTGCCTTCAACTCAGGTCATGATCCCAGCATCCTGGGATCGAGTCCCACATCGGGCTCCTTGCTCGGCAGGGAGCCTGCTTCTCCCTCTGCCTCTGCCTGCCACTCTGTCTGCCTGTGCTCGCTCTCTCTCTCTCTCTCTAACAAATAAATAAATTTTTTTAAAAAATCTTTAAAAAAATAAAATTGGAGGGTTTTTAATTATTAAAAAAAAAAGTAATTCATGCTTATGGTAAAGAGTATAAAGTGAACACCTCCCGCCTCTGAAAGAAGCTTATCCTAGTTCCTGGAGGTAGCTGTTGCTAACAGTCTTCTGTAAGTTTCCACAAATATTCCATGCGTTTGGAAGTATATATCGAATTGTGACACAAATAGGCTCATACAAGTTCACAGCTTCCTTTGTACTAAATCATTGTCCCAGGTGTGTTCTCTAGGAAGCAGACTCTGAGATGGATCTCAGTGGTCAGAAGGCTTATGTGGAGGTGCTTGTGGGACTACCATCCGTGGAAGGGAGGGAGGGAACAGGAGTGGGGAGACAGAGAGGTCAAGGTCTCAAACAGCTTCAGCTAACCCCACAGAGTTCCAGAGTGACACTCCCGCCACTCCAGTCCTGGTGAGCCAGCCTAGGCAGGCAGCTCTCAGCAGCCAAGGCCATCTCTGACAGGGGTGAGGGCTGTCTGCTGCCAGCACTTCCTGCACCTGGCCGCAACAAGTCCTCCCGAAGGGGGCTCTAGCAGCACCTGGTGTCCACCTCAGCAACATCGGGATGCCTTAGTAAGACAGCAGAATGCTGAGGGACTAAGGGTATCCAACCCCTCCCCCAGCCAGCCCTCTTGCCTAACATTTGGAAGACCCAAACCCTCTAGACCCAGTGAGTCTGGATGCCTGGGGCTATGTCAACTTTAAACTAGTTTTATGGGAGTTTTTATTGTGCAGGGACAGTCACCATCACTTTGCCTTCCTCTTCTGACAGCAGAGCTTCTGGTTTCTCTTTGGCTGGGATGTATGGCAAAGGGCTGGGGAAGGAAGCAACTGAGTTTCAACACACATTTCTCGGTCAAGTAATGAAAACAGAAAGTCGCTCAGGATTCTACCCAGTAAAAGACAAGCATAAAGGGTCATTCACATAGGGGACAATGGCCCTCCCTATCTACTTCCTTTTCAATGTTCTTTTAGTGTTTTCCTTTGTTCAGCACTTGCTGAATCAACTCCTGAACTAAGAATTTGGGGCTACTGCCCCATGGTGCCATCGTCTTGCCGGCTATGCCCCCAAGAGAGAGTGCATGTAACTCAGCATACTCCATGGGGCTCCACACCTTCCCTGCCCTTCCCTCCCTCCTCCTCCTGGAAACTTAAGCAACCACTCAACCGTAGGGAAGCAAAAGTCGGGAAGGGGTAGACCGGGCTCCATCCTGGGGATGGAGACCTACTTGAAAGTAAGAATTTGGCTTTAATCAGTATTACCAGAGGGTACTTAGCTGGCTTAGTCAGTAGGGTACTTGACTCTTGATCTCAGGGTCAGGAGTTCAAGCCCCACATTTGGCCTAGAGCTTACTTAAAAAAAGAATAATACATATATAATTATTTATATATTTATATATATATTTCTATTTGGAGGGAAAGTTATATATACATATTTATCTGGAGGGAATTACATATTTATTTATATCTGGAGGGAATGTAAAATGGTTTCAACCATTTTGAAAAACAGTATGGTAGTTTCTTTTTTTTTAAGATTTTATTTATTTATTTGATAGACAGAAATCACAAGTAGGCAGAGAGGCAGGCAGAGAGAGAGGAGGAAGCAGGCTATCCGCAGAGCAGAGAGCCCGATGTGGGGCTCAATCCCACGACCCTGGGATCATGACCTGAGCCGAAGGCAGCGGCTTTAAACCCACTGAGCCACCCAGGTGCCCCAGTATGGTAGTTTCTTACGAAGATAAACAAACATAAGAGCTAACCATTCCACTCCTAGATCAATGAAAACCCCTCTTCACACAGTGACTTGTACAGCAGCTTTATCCATAATAACTCGAGCTGGAGACAACCCAAATGTCCATCAGATAAAAAATTGTGATATATATTCTTGCAATAGAATACTTATCCTCAGTAAAAAGGAACTGATATACACAAAATATGAAGAAACCTCAGAAAGCATGCTGAATGAAAGAAGACAGACACAAGAGTACGTACTATATGATTCCATTTACCTGAAACCTTAAGAAAGTCCATTTAATCCATAGTGACAGAAAGCAGAAGAGAAAGGGGTATGTATGGACATGCTTGGGAAACAGAAGAATATCCTCCAAAATATTAAAGTACTTGGCTCACTGGGAGGTGGTAGATGTTAGGGAGCATTGTAAATGACTTTGATCTTATACAATTCTGTATTTTACAAACTTCACAATCTAGTCCAGCTACTCTACTCCTAAGTACCCAAGACAAATGAAAACCTACATCCACATAAAAACCGTACACAGATATCATAGCAGCATTATTCATAATAGCCAAAAAAAGTGAAAACAACCCAAATGTCCATCAACTGATGAATGAATGAATAAAATATGTTTTTATCCACATGGGGGATTATTTGGCAATTAAAATATGTGCTACAATATAAATGATCTTTGAAAACACGATGCTAAGTGATAAAAAGCCACCAGATCAAAAATATTTACTACAAATATGACAGAGGATTAATAGAAAGGTCTCATTCTAGCTAGGAAAAGGAAAGAAAAAGAGAACCTAGTTGGTAAAACCAAAGGAAATGAAGACAATTGCTCCAAGGGAGCTAAGAGTAAACAGACACAGAAGGGTAACAAGGCTTATAATGGCTAGTGGGCAAAGAAATGCAAATTAAAGCAACAGCATTCAGAATGTTGGCACAACTATTAACAGCCTGCATGCTTGCCTCGGATTCTGGACCCTCACTTGCTTCAGCAAATAGAACTGGTTTCCAGTTCTTTCATTTACAGAGAGCTAAATTAGTGCTCAAATATAATAACCTCATGATCTACATGAAGTTAAAATTATCTCCCATTTTTTTTCCTCCTTTTTTCCCTACCTCACATCCCATGTGTTCTCCAGAAAAAGAAAGTTATTGAACATGTATACAAACACACTTCCTCTAATCCAATAATGATAATATTAATAATAATAATTGTTATTATTATTATTTTAAGTAAACAAGTTATAAATCTATAAAGCACACATAAATTAACTTTTTAACCTATAAGTTACCAGATGTCTCGTGATTCCTTGAGGCATGGTTTAGCCGGCCTGTCTGGTGGCTCTGATGGGGGACACTTGCCCCAACACTCAGAACTTTCCCTGACTACCCGCCCTTGTCTTGCATTCTTCCTGAGGCCCCCGCCATCATCTCTACATGGGATTGCTTAATGAATTATTTCTCTTCCCTTCAATTTTGCGCTTCACACAAATTTGCCACTCACAACATAGGCAGGATCTCTCTGAAATGAACCTTTCAAGCCTCTGATTTGACACTTGCCACAAAGTCCCCCTCCCTTTATAAAACAAGATATGCATTGTTTTGTTTTTAAAGTGATGGTATTGGGGCATTTGGGTGGCTCCATTGGTTAAGCGTCTGCCTTCCACTCAGGTCATGATCATGGTGTCCTGAGATCAAGCCCTGCGTCGGGCTCCCTGCTCAGTGGGGAGTCTGATTCTCCCTCTGCCTCTGCTCCTCCCCTCGCTTCTGCTTTCTCTTGCTCTCTGTCAAAAAAATAATAAAATCTTTAAAAATAAACAAATAAACATGGTGCTGCTAAGTTATCCCCAAACCAAACATAATTTAATTATGATCTTTAATGTTAGTATACTAGTACAATCTTATACCACTAAAAGAAGTGGAAAATGACATAAGACCATCAGGTTGTACATTCTTTTTGATTCTGTGAATGTGTGCATGTGGGGGGGGGTGAGTGTGTGAAGATATTCATTACAGTAGCATTGAAAACAGCAAAAAAAAAGTGCACTTTCTAAAGGTAAAGCAACAGGGAAAGAGTTAAATTATGAGCCTGCCCTCTTGCAAAGACTAATCGGAATAAGGATAGACCACAGACCTGATCCATTTGCTGGCCAGTGACTGGCCTGGCCAAAAAAAAATAAATAAACCAAACCCACTAGAGTCTTTCTTAAATAAAGCAATACCGATTGCCAATTAAGAGGGTATTAGAGCTGGAACATCACCTAGAGCAGTGGTTTTCCAACCTTGATGTTCATAAGGCTCACCTCAAGAGCTTATCAAAATATAGGTTGCTGGGCCTGGCAGAGTTTCTGATTCAGTAATCTGGGCTTGGCCCAAGAATGTGCATTTCTTTTTTCTTTTTTTAAAGATTTTATTTATTTGTCGAGAGAAAGAGAGAGAGAGCAACAGGCAGAGGGAGAGGCAGGCTCCCCGCTGAGCAGGGAGCCCAACATGGGGCTTGATCCCAGGACCCTGGGATCATGACCTGAGCTGAAGGCAGACACTAAACAGACTGAGCCACCCAGGCGCCCCAGAACATGCATTTCTAACAGGCTCCCGGTTGACTCTGATGTTGCTAGCCCAGGGACCACACTTGGAGAACAACCAGTCTTGATCTCGACATTACCAAGGTATAGTTGTTTCTAGACTATGGGCAGAAGGGGAAAGACAGAGAAGTTCACAGAAGGAACTAAAAACCAACCATGGCTCCTGACTACTTTCCATTTTCCGTGAGCCCATCTATACTTGGGTTCCTGATTTGAGATTCTATGTGACTCTCCACATCCTTATGCTCAACTTGAGGGAGTCTCTTTGCAACATAAAAAACGTGCCTAGAACACAGTTTTAAGAATATTCTGTCCTTCAGTGGAGACAAAGTGCGGTATCCCAATTCCATCCCAACCCACCGCCTATGAAACCAAGATCATGATTTGGTATGTAAACTTCCACATCTTTCTCCAACTCCATATACCCCTATATGCAAGTGTTTTACAATGTCTGTTAACAGAAATTAAATGGTTCTGAGTTAGCATTCAGATTCTGCTATAGACCGATATATCCATGGCTTCGACAAGCTGAAGTTTACTTCTCTTTCACACAACAGTCCCGAGGTGGCTGGTCTGAAACTGGCGAGGAGGTTCTGTGCTCTGAGGTCAACTTAGAATCCTGTCTCTTTCCATCTTGCAGCTCCACCATCCTTGGGGGTCACATCAATCACATTCCCCAGGGTGGTTCATACATGTCTATACTCTGGTCAATAGGAAGAGGAAAGGGTGGTGGCAGGAAAGCATTCCTTCCCCTTAAAGAACAGATTTTCAAAGATGCACAGATCACTTCTAATCATTTCCCCTTGGCCATAATCTAGATCCATGCACACAACTATCTGCAAAAGAAGCTTGGAAATAGAGTCTGTAGCGGGTCGGTCATGTTCCTGGTTAAAACTGAGAGGTTCTATTACTGAAGGAAAAAGGGAGGATCTTGAGGAACATTGAACCATCAATGGTACTCAGACTATACATTATGCTCTGCAATTTGCTTTTTTCATAATATCCCCTCAAGTCAATAAATACAGCCCCAATTTGCTTTAATGGCTGCCAATCTAATGCCTTATTGGATAATTATCATGTTTTTAGTTACTCTTTGTGGGCCTTCAGATTAAGTCCCTTTTTTTTGTACACATGAAGTTTCTTCAATAAACATGCTTGTTCACAGACTCTTGCTTCCTAGAACTTTTGTTTTAGTAGAACGAATTGCCCCCAAAGAATCAAAAGATATGTGTTTTTTATTTTTATATACATTGCCAAATTACTTCCTTAGAAGTCAGTCTATAATAATAAGTCATACATTCACCAGCAATGAATGAAAGTCCCCATTCCCTTTTATTATCATTAATGATCTTATTTTTGACCCCTGTGAATGGATGAGAAATTCCACTTCATTGTTCCTTAATTTTTTCAAAGATTTATTTATTGGGGCACCTGGGTGGCTCAGTCCATTAAGTGTCTGTCTTCAGCTCAGGTCATGATCCCGGGGTTCCCGGAATGGAGCCCTGTGTCTGGCTCCCTGCTCAGCTGGGAGTCTGCTTCTCTCTCTCCCTTTGCCCTTCCCCCCTGCTCATGCTTTCTCTTGTTCTCTCTCTCTCTCAAATAAATAACGAAATAAATAAAAATAAAATAAAAATATTTTTAAGAAAAGATTAATTTATGTATTTGAGAAAGAGATAGAGTTGTGGGGTGGGCAGAAGGAGAGGGAGAGAGAAAGTTAAGCAGACTCTGCATTGAGCCCAGAGCCCTACACAGGGCCTGATCCCAGAACCCTGAGATCACAAGCTCAGCTGAAACCAAGAATCAGGACACTTAACTGACTGTGCCAACCAGGCACCCCCATTTTTACTTAAATTTGAATTTCCCTGAGTACAAGTGAGGTTAAGGATATTGTCATATCTTTACAGAGGATTTGCATTTCCTTTTTTGTGGCTTGCTGGCTCATATCTGTATCTATTAGGATCCCAGCAGGAAACAGAATTCACCCCAGGTGGTTCAAATGACAAGACTGTCATGAAGGCACTACTCACAGAGCAGCAGGCAGGATGGAAAGGGTAAATACAAGATAAAAAACCATGGAGGCACCCAGAGATGAAACAGCGGGAAGCTGTTGCTTCGTCTGAGAGCTAAAGAGACCACACAGGGAACTAGTGTCACCCAGTAAGCCCAGTGAGTACCGAACCACGGAGGGAACGCTCTCCTCTAAGAGCTGTGGAGATGGAAGCACTTAGCTTCGGCCAGACACAAATCTCCAGAAGGAGAAACATCCCAGCTTTTCTCTGCTTCAACCCTCCACATCCCGCCAGTTCTTTGCGTGGCAAATCAAAGGGCAAGGCAGCCAGCAAGGATTCCAAACGACGCCGTCCACAGGGCACCTCCCAGGACACGGAAGCGGGCAAACAGGGTGGAGAAGAGATCTGCAGTTCGAACAAGCAGAGAAAACAGCATAGTATCTTTTCCCCCTTTCTCTGCGGAGTACGTGTCTTTTCCTTATCAGTCGGTGAGAACTCGTCCAACACTAGGGATGTGAATCCGTTGTCCCTAAAATGGATGCAGATGATTTCCACAGCCCGTGACCGGCGAATGACACTTACCTGCATTTATTTTTCCACATAAATCATTTTTTACCGCTTTGGAGTCTACCTTCCGTAGCAGAGTAGCCACCTTCACCTCCGAGGTTTGACGAATCGTCTCCTACAATCTCTTCAAAAGTTTCTCTTTGTAACGTTGGCACCTCTGCTCCCTTTTGAGTTTATTTTTGTAGAGGGCATGAAGGGAGAGCCTCGCTTTGTTTTCTTCCAGATGAAGAGCCAGTCATGCCAACCATGGTAATCATACTTTCTCCACTGAGGTAAAAATTGCAACTTTGTCCTATAGTCTTAGAATATATACTTAGGGACGCCTGGGTGGCTCAGTTGGTTAAGCGGCTGCCTTCGGCTCAGGTCATGATCCCAGCGTCCTGGGATCGAGTCCCACATCGGGCTCCTTGCTCGGCAGGGAGCCTGCTCTCCCTCTGCCTCTGTCTGCCTCTCGGTCTGCCTGTGCTCGCTCTCTGTCTCTCTCTAACAAATAAATAAAATCTTTAAAAAATTTTTAAAAAAAGAATATATACTTAGATGTATTTCTTTCTTTCTTTCTTTCTTTCTTTTTAGATTTATTTCTGAGAGTACCCTTTCCCTGCTTTGAGTGGACGGTGTGCTGGGGAGAACAGGATAAAAGCATTTAAAAATCTGCAAGGAAGAATCAAGTTCTGAGAACTGAAGGAATGGCTAAGAAATTCTTGGCAAGGGATGCCAGGGTGGCTTAGTCAGTTAAGCCTTGACTTGACCTTCAGCTCAGGTCATGATCTTTGGGTTGTGGGATCGAGCCCCACATTGGGCTCTCTGCTCAGTGGAGAGCCTGCTTCTTCATCTGCCTGCTGCTTCCCCTGCTTGTACTCTCTCTCTCTGAAAAATAAATAAATAAAATCTTTAAAAAAAAGAAAAGAAATTCATGGAAAAAAATTCTTTCAGTAGCCTTAATATATTAGAGCCTAAAATTTATTTTAATTCTAAAAAAATTTTTTTTTTTTTTTAAAGTATGGTGGTGCCTGGGTGGTTGAATGCCCAACTGTTGGTTTCAGCTCAGGTCATGATCTCAGGGTTGTGAGATCGAGCCTCATATCAGGCTCCCCTTTCAGCATAGAGTCTGCTTAAGACCCTCTCTTCCTCTCCCTCAGCCTCACCCCTCGGGCTCTCTCTCTCTCTCTAAAATAAATAAATAAATAATTTTTAAGTATATTATCTCAAGAACAGATGAATAAATACTAATTAAATTTGAAAACTTACAGTTATGTTCTATTACTCTAATATAGTAGCTGTTTTTAATACTTTATCTTACCTTCCATCCTTTATCTGTATAGCCTAAAGGTCACCCTCCTAATTATCATAAATTCATCAGTTCACTGGGGACATTTTTGTTTTGCCTTTTTTTTTTTTGCTTCTTCTTAACTCCCTCGCCCCTGCACTGCTGCCTCACAGTTGCTCCTAGAACATTTTCATGGGCCATTTCTTCTCTGGAAGTCTCCAACCTTCCGCCTTTTGCCCACCCTTCCCTCTCTGACCTCACTGCTCATCTCCACCAGCTTCTGCCTATTGCTCTCTCTTCCCCCTTCACTTGCCCTGCAAAATTAAAATTTTGTCTCTCTTTTTTGGAAGAGCAATGCTGTATTACTCATCTCGCTTTAACCCAGGCCCGCACCAAACTCTAGACTGCTATGACTATGAGGGTCTAGAAAGTGTGTGGCAAAGCAGAGACAGCTCACTTCCTGAGAATTTCTGCCTCCAGCTTCTTCTTCTTCTTCTTTTTAATCAGCAAAATGGTTTTTTTTTAAAGATTTTATTTATTTATTTGACAGACAGAGATTACAAATAGGCAGAGAGGCAGGCAGAGAGAGGAAGGGAAGCAGGCTCCCCGCTGAGCAGAGAGCCAGATGCGGGGCTCGATCCCAGGAGTCTGGGATCATGACCTGAGCTGAAGACAGAGGCTTTAACCCACTGAGCCACCCAGGTGCCCCAAGCAAAGTGGGTTTAATTGCACTTCCAGACCTGCCTCCAGCTTTTTAAAGATTTTATTTATTTATTTGACAAAGAGGGACACAGCGAAAGAGGCAACACAAGCAGGGGGAATGAAAGAGGGAGAAGCAGGCTCCCCCATGGAGCAGGGAGCCCGATCCCACGACCCTGGGATCATGACCCAAGCCTATGTCAGATGCCCAAGGACTGAGCCACCCAGGCACCCTGCCTCCAGCTTTTTTTTTAATTTGTCAGAGAGAGAGGGAGAGAGAGCTAGCAAGCACAGGCAGACAAAGTGGCAGGCAGAGGCAGAGGAAGAAGCAGGCTCCCTGCCGAGAAAGGAGCCCTATATGGGACTCGATCCCAGGACGCTGGGATCATGACCTGAGCCGAAGGCAGCTGCTTAACCAACTGAGCCACCCAGGCATCCCTGCCTCCAGCTTTTTAAAGCAACTTTCCCTCCCTCCTCCCTGGCCCTAGTTCTCAGAGTTGTGATCACTGCTTATGCACACACCAATTTGCATTCTACTTTCCTTTGATGTTAGTTCATCAAACGTACACACATATCAATTTGATGTTTTGTAAGTCGTTTTCTCATCATGAGTCTTATCTTTAAAAACTGTATAATTTGGGGCGCCTGGGTGGCTCAGTGGGTTAAGCCACTGCCTTCGTCTCAGGTCATGATCTCGGGGTCCTGGGATCGAGTCCCGCATCGGGATATCTGCTCAGCAGCGAGCCTGCTTCTTCCTCTCTCACTCTGCTTGCCTCTCTGCCTACTTGTGATCTCTCTCTGTCAAATAAATAAATAAAAATTTTTTTAAATGTCTTATTTATTTATTTGTCAGAGAGAGAGAACAGGCAGGCAGAGTGGCAGCAGAGGCAGAGGGAGAAGCAGACTCCCTGCTGAGCAAGGAGCCTGATGCGGGACTCGATCCCAGGACGCAGGGATCAGGACCTGAGCCGAAGAAGGCAGCTGCTTAACCAACTGAACCACCCAGGTGTCCCAAATAAACAAAATCTTTAAAAACAAAAAACAAAGAACTGTATAATTCCATCATGTAGAGATGACATAACTTACAATCATTTCTCTAGCTTTGAACACTTAAAACAGTTCCACTTTTTTTTTTAAGCTGGGGAAATTGGTTATAAGATATTTTTAAACAATTCAAGCTCTCTTTCTGTCAAATTATTTTCCAACAGTTTAAATTTTTTAGTTTCTTTTTTTTTTAACCCCAAGGTCAAGAGTTGCCTGTTGTACTGACCGAGCCAGACAGGCTCCCCCTATCGATTTATTTTCTGAAAGTAAATCCCTGGGAATATGAAAATAGAGAAAGAGGAGCTTACATTTTTATTGCCCTTGATATATATTGTTACATTTCACACAGTTCTACAAATTCACAGTGCCACCAGGAATGACTATTTCTCCAGTCTCATTTCTGTTGGTTTTTTGTGTTTTCAAAGAAGTTCCATGTTTAGGGATGCAAACTACACTTTGTTTTTATTCCCATCTCATGTCCTTGATTACCGGGATGGTTGAAAAGTTTGCCACTTACTTACAATTTGGATTTTCTCTCCTGTATACTGTCTGTGCTCTTGTGTATTTGTGATTGACTCCTTTTTCTTTTTTTTTGGTCGTTGTATGGTTTTACTGACACAAGTACAATGTGCACAAAAGCAGTCTGTCTATTTGCTTCCTTCACCGTGCAGCCTGGGATTGGGATGGGCGACTCGGGGCTGGGCTGCTCTTTGCACACTGGCTCTGTGGTTCTTGGAGGCGACATTGTGAACAATCTCTGCACAGGAAGATTTGTTGCACGTCTGCAGCGCATCAAGCTCCTCGATGCCTGTGGACTAGGAACTTCCGGAAGCCGTGGGGCAGCACGTGCTTTGTTTTCTTGTTGCTCCCATAACCAGTGCTGGGCATCAAGAACTGGCCCTTGAATCTTCTATGAACTCTATTGTCAATGCCGCTGGGTTTCCAACCATCATGCTTAATTTTGACCTATTGGTCTGATGGGTGCCAGATGAACTTCTTGGTCCTCTTTTTAACAATCTTGGACTTCACCAGGGGTGCAAGGGCGGCCATAATGCCAAGGGGGAGATGGCTGCCAGTTCTGCAGGCAGCACCGAGGAAGAGAGGTGACTGACTTCCTGATGGTCTTACTTACACACTTCAGAAAGGGCAGGTGTTGATCCTTGCTTGATCACATCTGCTACAACGATTTCCTCTAATCTCTTCTTTTTAAAAAATACATATTTTTATTTATTTGAGAGCGAGAGAGAGAACAAGCAGAGGGAACAGCAGAAGGAGAGGGAGAAGCAGGCTCTCTGCTGTGCAAGGAGCCCGATGAGGGGCTCGATCCCAGAACTCTGCGATCATGACCTGAGCCAAAGGCCCCTAATCTCTTCTTTCTATATAGATTTTGTATATTTTTGTATATATTTGTATATATATACAATATATATTTGTATATATTGTATATTTGTATGTTTGTAAATTTAACTATGTTCTAGCAGTCCAGTTGTTCCCTTATTGTTTATTGATTTACATTAGAAGGTAGTAGAAGAGGGATGCCTGGGTAGGCTCAGTCGGTTGGGCATCTGCCTTTGGCTCAGGTCATGATTCCAGAGTCCTGGGATCAAGCCCTGAATTGGGCTTCCTGCTCAGCAAGGAGCCTGCTTCTCCCTCTGTCCGCTTCACCCCCCCCCCCCCGCCCCATTCCTCGCTTGTGTTCTCTCTCTCTCTGACAAATAATTAAATAAAATCTTAAAAAAGAAGAAGAAGGTAATAGAAGATAGTTAGGACTGTAAGAATTGATATTCCACCGTTCCTAGTTTTACTCTGCCGCTCTGCAGATCTCACAGCTCCCTGAGCCCTCTTCCCACCTGTAAGGGCCTGAACTCATGGCCAACGGCACAGAGTGCACAGGGTCGGAGTGCACAGATTCGGATGACATAAGATATAAAACGCCCTGACCCCCACAGACGCACTGCAATGGGACAATATTTGGCCAGGATGCACCACAGTGGCCATATAGCGAGACACTGAAACACACTCATTCCGCTAGAAAGTGCATTTCTATAAGGGAGTCACTCATTGCCAGAGGAAAATCATAAGCATCATCAGGAATGCAGGAAGCCTCAGTCCAGTTGCTGCACTGATGGCACGAGCCCTTTCAGCTATAGGTTAGGGAAATTAAAAATGAGCTCTCACACCCAGAGCCCTTTTCTCTGGCTCCAGGCACCACCTCCCAGGCCCACTGAGCAGCACTCAGAGCCCACTGCCCTCTGTACTGCCCGCACCTGCCAGGCCAGCCCTAAGTAAAGTTCCTATAGCATTTTCCCACCCCGTCATGTTGCACATTTGAAATATCCACTGTGATGGCCTCCAGCCACATGGAGATGACCAGGCGATCCAAGTTCTCCCCTGATGTGCACACTACCATTTGCAGTAGCTTCCCAGTTACAGACGTGCATTGATCAGGAGTGATCTGCCTCTAACCCTATTTTCCCCACAGCTCTTTTATTTGTACTGCTTGACTTTGTGGAACATAAGATCTTTCAGGAATGGGTAAGTGTTGGGCCCTTGTATGTACAGCCTTACACCTTCTTGCTCATGCCTTCCATCCCAGCCTTGTTTGGGGGCACAATTCCACACAGGCTTTGTGCTGCCTGGCCATGCCTCTCCCTGGACCCCCACAGGGATCCTCTGATGAGGTGGGTGGGGGGTGTCTACAGGAGCAGGCTCGGCACTGGCTCATGGGCAACACAGAAGGGCAAGGCTATTGCAACCCCTTGGGGCAGCCCTCTGCCAATGCTGGGTGAAACTCAATGGAGGAAGGCTTACAAATGCTTCTCCCATTCAGCCCTCAGATGGTCGGTTTGAGGTATATTCTCAGACGTTGTTACCATTGACATCGAAGCCCAGTTGTCCACAACGGGGACCCATACAACTGGCTTGGGTTGCCCTCCTTCCTTGGCCAGACTCCCTAGGCCTGCCCTCTTCCCCAGGAAGACACCTGCACCCACATCCTTGTCTCAGGCTTTTCTTTCTGGGGCAACTAAGTTACCATGGGCTGCATTAAAGTCAAAACACCTCTCCCTGCTGTTGGGCAGCAGTCATTTCCCACGTCCTTCCAAGGACCTTCATTGTTTCTTTCCCCAGGATCCTCTGCACGTTCTTATGATGCCCCATCTAAAGCCTCCATCTGGAATCTTCGGTTTGGTTTGGGTAGAAGGATCCAAGTTTTCAGCATCTGGCCCAGTGTCTAGATTGAACAGAAGTGGCTCTTCTCAGTCGAGGGCTAGTCCGAATCCCCAAACAGGGACAGACTCTCACAGCCCCAACTCCAGGTGCACACCAGGATTCAGAAAAACTATCTGTGGCCAAAAGGGTGAATGCAATTTTATGAGTCCTGACTTTGCCCTCCTTGTCACATTCAAGATGAACTCAGAGGGGAGGAAATGAGACCATTACTAAGACCCATTCTTTCCACTGGGGCACTTCCTTCTTAGACTTTGACACTTGGGTGTGTGTGCGTGCACGTAGGCCTGATTTTGTCTTCATGTTCTTTGCATTCTTTGTATCCTAAAATCTAGGTCATTGATTCTCACACTTTGGGCTTTCACAGAACAGTAAATTAAACACATTTTTTAAAAAAGATTTTATTTATTTATTTGATAGAGCACAGCAGGGGGAGTGGCAAGCAGAGGGAGAAGGAGAAGCAGACTCCCCACTGAGCAGGGAGCCTGATGTGGGGCTCAATCCCAGGACCCAGAGATCATGACCTGAGCCGAAGGCAGACACTTAACCAACTGAGCCACTCTGGCGCCCCTAAACACATTTTTAAAACTGTAAACCACGAGTTTATGTGTGTGGTTGGTGTCACCAGCCTTGAAATCTCACCTCATTGTAGCATCCTACCCCAGCTTCTCTGACTCCCTCCCTGCCCCCCCATTAAAAAATGAGAAAGGCATTATCTTCATTCTGATCTAATCTCTCAAGGCCTAAGGTGTGAACTAGGTCATCCAAAGATGAAACTTACAAAACCTTTACACATGATTTGCCATTAATAGGGTATAAAGAACATTTGTATGCATTATTCTTTGATCCTCAAACCAGTCCTAAGAGGTGGACCTAACCACCTCTTTATACCAATGGCAGAATTGAGTCACAGAAAAGATAAATGACTTGCTCAACATTAGAGCTAACGAGGAGCAGTGCCAGGGCTCAGATCCAGGCTTTGAAAGACTAACTACTAGAAGTTTAAACTGTTCAGGGCACCTGTGTGGTTCAGTTGAATTAAGCAGCCAACTTTGGATCTCAGCCCAGGTCTTGATCTCAGGTCATGAGCTCAAGGGCCACTTAGGGCTTCACACTGACAGGGAGCCAAATCCATCCATCCATCCATCTATACAAACATAAATGTTTAAATTTTCCAGAGATGTGTATTTCCAGAAATATTGAAACTAAGAGAGAAATTTGTTGTCCTAGTTGATGCTATTTCTTAAACATATGAGAAATAATTAGTAATGTTTAAATACGTATAATACTTATTTTTATTAGGAGATAGTACAAAAATATAAAGAAAGTATTCCATCCATTTAAAGAAATAACTATATGTAAAGGAATAGTTTGGTAAGTTTTGTCACACAGCTATAGCTGTGGAATCAAAACTACGACCAAGATTATGAACCCTCAGAGTTTCCTTTTGTCCCTTCACCCATTCCACCCATCCCCCCACCCACCTCTCTTCTGGTAACCATCAGTTTGTTCTCTATAGTTAAGAGTCTGTTTTTTGATTGTCTCTTTTTTTCTTTGTTCATTTGTTTTGTTTCTTAAATTCCATTTTTTAGTAAAGTCATATGGTATTTGTCTTTCTCTGACTGACTTACTTCACTTGGCATTATACTATCTAGATCCATCCAGGTTCTTGCAAATGACAAGATTTCATTCTTTTTATGGCTGAGTAATATTCCTGTGTGTGTGTGTGTGTGTGTGTGTGTGTACATACATACCACCTCTTCTTTACCCATCTATCAATGGACACTTGGGTTGCTTCCAGAATTTGGACACTATAAATAATGCTGTAATAAACATAGGGCTGCATCTATCTTTTTGAATTAGTGTTTTCATATTCTTTGGGTAAATACCCAGTAGTGGATTTACTGGACCCTATGGTAGTTCTATTTTTAATTATTGGAGGACCTTTCATACTGTTTTCCATAGTGACTGCATTAGTTTGCTTTCCCACTAACAGTGCGAGAGGGTTCCTTTTCTCCACATCCTTGCCAACATTTTTATGTTTTTGAATTTAGCCATTCTGACAAGTGTGACATGATATCTCACTGTGGCTTTGATTTGCATTTCCCTGATGCTTAGTGATGTTGACCATTTCTTCATGTGTCTGTTGGCCATCTGTATGTCTTGGGGAAATGTCTATTCATGTTCTCTGCTCACTTTTAATTGGATTATTTGTGGGGTTTGGTGTTCTTTATATATTTTGGATACTAACTTTCACTGGATATGTCATCTGCAAATATCTTCTTCTTCCATTCCATAGCTTGTCTTTTAGTTTTGTTGATTGTTTTCTTTTCTGTGCAGAAGATTTCTATTTCGATGTAGTTTATTTATCCCAATAGTTTATTTTTGCTTTATTTCCCTTGCCTTAAGAGACATATCTAGAAAAATGTTGCTACAGCCAATGTAAAAAAAAAAAATTACTGCTGTCTTCTCTTCTAGGATTTCTATAGTTTCAGGTCTCACATTTAGGTCCTTAGTCCATTTTGAGTCTATTTTTGTGTATGGTATAAGAAAGTGGTCCAGTTTCATTCTTTTGCATGTAGCTGTCCAGTTTTCCCAATACTACTTGTTGAAGAAACTTTTTCTCATTGCATATTCTTGCATTTTTGAAGATTAATTGACCATATAATTGTGGGTTTATTTCTGGGCTCAAGTTTTGAGAGTTCTTTATATATTCTGGGTGCAAGTCCCTTATCAGATATTTGATTTAAAAGTATTTCCTCCTAGGAGTAGCTGGGTGGCTCCGTTGGTCAAGTATGCAACACTTGATCTCAGGGTAGTGAGTTCAAGCCTCACGCTGTGAGTAGAGCTTACTTTTAAAAAAATAAATAAAACTCTTCTTAAAAGGGCATTTCCTCCTAATCTGTGACTTATGTTTTCATTCTCTTAACAATCTCTTACTAAGAGCAGAGATTTTAGACTTTGATGAAGTCCACATTTACCTATTTGTTCTCTTATGGCTGCACTTTTGGTGTCATTTCTAAGAAATCTTTGCCCAGCTCCAAGGTTACAAGTATTTCTCCTATGTTTTCCTCTAGAAGTTTAATAACTATAGGTTTTACATCTTGATCTATGATACATTTGGAGTTAATTTTTGTATATGATGTGAAATATGATTTGAAGTTCATTTTTTTCCATGAAGATATTCAAGGTTGTCCTAGCAATGTTTGTTGAAATGACTACCCTTTTTCCAGTGAATTGTTCTTGCACTTTTGTCAAAAATCAATTGTCCATATATGTGGAAGTCTGGACTCTATTCTGTTCATTGATTGTCTGTCTTTAAGCCAATGCCACATTGTCTTTGTTACTGTAACTTTATAGTAAATCTTGAAATCAGTTAATGTTACTAGAGTCATATTGCATAAAATGTGATAATATATATTAAGGGCAATAAAAATAAAAAGAGTAAATTCCTCTTCTCCCCCTATTCTGCACACCTGGGGGGTTTACTTTTAAGAAAATAATTTGAAAGAAAAAGAACTTTAAGAACTTTATCTTGAAACATTTTAGAACAGTTTTTCCCCAGCCAAAGAAACAAACTAGGGTTGCATCAAGGGTAATGAAAACGTAAACTAGTCATTCCCCATTCTGCATATTCCCAGGAGTTTACATACAGAGAGTAATTTGACAAAAGAGAGAGATTTAGTTATTTAAAAGTATTTTGTGACAAATATTCCCCCCAACAAAAATAGTGGAAGTGTCTTAAATGTTCAAAACTAGAGAAATTATTGTCAATTATGTCATCTCTACATGATGGAATTATACAGTTTTTAAAGATAAGACTCATGATGAGAAAACGACTTAAAAAAACATCAAATTGATATGTGTGTACATTTGATGAACTAACATCAAGAGAAAGTAGAACACAAATTAGTGTGTACATAAGCTGTGATCACAACTCTGAGAACTACACTCAGGGAGGAAGGAGAAAGTTGTTGCTTTAAACAGCTGGAGGCAGGAATCCTCAGGAAGTGAGCTGTCTTTGCTTTGCCACACACTTTCTAGACCCTCATGGTCATAGCAATCTAGAGCTCAAGGCTGGTCCTGGTTAGACTGAGATGAGTAATACAGCATTGCTCTCCAATAAAGAAAGATGGGGAGAATCCAAGATGGTGGAGGAGTCGGAGACCTAAATTTCCTCTGGTCCCCAGCTAGATAGTTATCAAACCATTCTGAACACCTGAGAACTCAACAGGAGATCGAAGAAAAGAAAGGCAGCAATTCTATGAACAGAAAAGTGACTTTCTAGAAGGTAGGATGTGCAGAGAAGTGACTCTGAGGTGATATATGGGAAGAAGATGGTGGGGAGAGGGAGTCTTTGTCAGCCAGCTCCTGCCAAGGGATAGAGCAGTGGAGCACACAATCACTTGTAGAAGTCTGCTCCACTGAGGGACATCGCTCTGGCAGCTAAGCAGGGGGTGGAACACTCGCTAGGACAGTATGGTCTCAGGACCCTCGGGGTCACAGGAAGACCAGGGGTGCCTGAGTGTGGCAGAGTTCCCAGGTATCTGAGTGGGGAAGCCGACTGCAGAGACGGAGCCAATGAGGGGATTTTCAACTTGTGGTTACGTGAAACTAGGATACATGGCACAGTTGGGACCCTGTTTACTGAGCAGGTGCCCAACAAGCAGCATATCTGGGGAGACTCCCCTTCCTCCCCCAGGAGGAGAGGCGAGGGAGTGCACTGCAGGAATCTGCTGGGTTTGGAGACTCCAAATGGGACCGTGTGCCTAAGATAGAGACATCTGGACACAGGCCGAGTGAGTACAGAGTGCAGCCGCATAGTGCGGCCAGAGAGCAGAAGGACAGGAGTGACTGACTGCTTTTCTCTAAGGGCCCACTGAGGAGTGGGGCCGGAGGTCTCAGCTCCAGGGCCAGAGATTGGGAGGCTGCCATTTTCATTCTCATCCTCTAAAGCTGTGTGGAAAGCTTTCTGGGAATAAAAGCTAGAGAGCAAATCGGAAGCAGGTTACTTAACCTGTCCCCTGGCAAGGGTGGTGCAATTCTGCCTTGGGCAAATACACTTGAGAATCAAAGCAACAGGACCCTCCCCCAGAAGATGGTGAGAACATCCAGCCAAGACCAAGTTTACCAATCACTGAGAAGTTCAAACTTCCAGCAGTAGGGGAATACAGCACATAGAATTCATGGCTCCCCCCGCCCCCGCATGATTCTTTAGTCTTTCAACATTACCTTTTTAAATTTTCTTTATTCATTCTTTTTTTAAATTATTCTTTCCTTTTTCAGCCAACATCTTATTTTATCAATTCCTTTTTTAAAATCTTTTTAAATTTCCATTTTACAGTCATATTCTATCCCTTCAGTCATATTCTATGCCTTCATTGTATTTAGCGTTATTGTGTGTGTGTGTGTGTGTGTGTGTGTGTGTGTGTGTGCATTTTTTTTTCTTTCTTTAAAATTTTGGGATGCAGTTTCTTCTAACAGACCAAAAATGAAATCTAGTGTATGGCTCTGTTCTATTCACCTGCCTGATCACAGTCTCTGTCTCTATGTTTCTCTCTCACTCTCTCTCTTTTTAATTTTTCTTCTTTCTTTTTTCAACCAACTTCTAACCAATTCCTTTTTTAAATCTTTTTTTAATTTTCATTTTTACACTCATATTCCATCCCTTCATTGTATTTAACATTATTTTTATATATTTTTTTCTTTCTTTAAAATTTTGGGATGCAGGGGCGCCTGGGTGGCTCAGTGGGTTAAAGCCTCTGCCTTCGGCTCAGGTCATGATCCCAGGGTCCTGGGATGGAGCCCCACATCAGGCTCTCTGCTCAGCAGGGAACCTGCTTCCTCCTCTCTCTCTGCCTGCCTCTCTGCCTACTTATGATCTCTGTCTGTCAAATAAATAAATTTTTTAAATCTTTAAAAAAAATTTTGGGGGACGCCTGGGTGGCTCAGTTGGTTAAGCAGCTGCCTTCGGCTCAGGTCATGATCCCAGGATGCTGGGATCATGACCTGAGCCGA
>ML093328.1:0-34511 GCA_003697995.1 Taxidea taxus jeffersonii | reverse complement strand
CATCCCAGGACCCTGGGATGGAGCCCCACATCAGGCTCTCTGCTCAGCAGGGAACCTGCTTCCTCCTCTCTCTCTGCCTGCCTCTCTGCCTACTTATGATCTCTGTCTGTCAAATAAATAAATTTTTTAAATCTTTAAAAAAAATTTTGGGGGACGCCTGGGTGGCTCAGTTGGTTAAGCAGCTGCCTTCGGCTCAGGTCATGATCCCAGCATCCTGGGATTGAGTCCCACATCGGGCTCCTTGCTCGACAGGGAGCCTGCTTCTCCCTCTGCCTCTGCCTGCCACTCTGCCTGCCTGTGCTCGCTCCTGCTCTCTCGCTCTCTGACAAAAAAATTAAAAATTAAAAAAAAAAAAAAAGAATTGGGGGGATGCAGTTTCTTCTAGCACATCAAAATACACCCAAAATCTAGTGTATGTCTCTGTTCTAGTCACCAGCCTGATCATAGTCTTTTTTTCCCCTTTCTTCTCCTCACCCCCATTTCAGGTCTCCTCTGATCGGTTTAGTGTATATTTCTCTGGGGTCATTGTTACCCTTTTAGCATTTTGTTCTCTCATACATCTTTTCTTCTCTCAACAAAATGACAAAACGGAAAAACTCACCTCAAAAAATAAAACAAAAGGCAGTACCGATTGCCAGGGACCTAATCAATATGGACATTAGTAAGATGTTGGAAATAGAGTTCAGAATAACAATTATACAGATACTAGCTGGGCTTGAAAAAAGCATAGAAGACACCAGAAAATCCCTTTCTGGAGAATAAAATAACTAAAATCTAACAAAGCCAAATAAAAAAGACTATTAATGAGGTGCAATAAAAATGGAGGCTCTAACTGCTAGGATGAATGAGACAGAAGAGAGCATTAGTGATATAAAAGACAAAATGATGGAGAATAAAGAAGCTGATAAAAAGGGAGCTAAACAACTACCGGATCATGAGGGGGGAATCTGAAAGATAAGTGATACCATAAAGTGAAACAGTATTAGAATAATTGGGAACCAAGAAGAAGAAGAAAGAGAGAAGGGGGCAGAAGATATATTGGAGCAAATTATAGTGGAGGACTTCCCTAATTTGGGAAAGGAAACAGGCATCAAAATCCAGGAGTCACAGAGAACCCACCCCAACACCTAATAATTTATAAGTAAAATTTACAAATCTCAGAAACAAAGAGAAAATCCTGAAAGCAGCTTAGGACAAGAGGTCTGTAACCTACAATGGTAGAAACAAAACAAACAAACAAACAAAAGAATACTTTATCCAGCGAGGCTGTTATTGAAAATAGAAGGAATATTATAAAACTTCCAGGACAAACAGAAACTAAAAGAATTTGCAATCACCAAACCAGCCCTACAAAAAAATACTGAAAGGGGTCTATAAGCAAAGAGAGAACCCAAAAGTAACACAGACCAGAAAGGAACAGAGACAATATATAGTAATAATCACCTCCCGGGCAATACAATGGCACTAAGTTCATATCTTTCAATTGTTACCGTGAATGTAAAGGGCTAAATGCCCCAATCAAAAGACACACAGGGTATCAGATTGTATCAAAAAGCAAGATCCATAGATATGTTGTCTGCAAGAGACTCATTTTAGACCCAAGCACCTCCAGATTTAAAGTGAGAGGGTAGAAAACCATTTATCATGTTAATGGACATCAAAATGAAGCTGAGGTGGCAATCCTTATATCACACAAATTAGATTTTAAACCAAAGACTATAGTAAGAGATGAAGCAGGACACTATATCATACTTAAAGTGTCTATCCAACAAGAAGATCTAACAATTTTAAATATTTATGCCCTTAACTTGGGAGGAGCCAATTAATAACAAAATCAAGGAAACACATTGACAATAATACAATAATAGTAGGGGACGTTAATACCACCCTCACTGAAATGGACAGATCATCTAAGCAAAAGACCAACAAGGAAATAAGGGCTTTAAATGACACACTGGACCAGATGGACATCACAGATATATTCAGAACATTCCATCCCAGGGTGCCTGGGTGGCTCAGTGGGTTAAAGCCTCTGCCTTCGGCTCAGGTCATGATCTCAGGGTCCTGGGATCGAGTCCCGCATCAGGCTCTCTGCTCAGCAGGTGGCCTGCTTCCCTCTCTCTCTCTCTCTGCCTGCCTCTCTGCCTAGCTGTGATCTCTCTGTGTCAAATAAATAAATAAAGTCTTAAAAAAAAAAAAAGAACATTCCATCCCAAAGCAAGAATATACATTCTTCTCTAGTGCACATGGAACATTCTCCAGAATAGATCACATCTGGGTCACAAATCAGGTCTCAACCAGTACCAAAAGATTGGGATCATTCCCTGCATAGTTTTGGTTCAACATCTGCCAATGAATCAATGTGATACACTAATTAATAAAAGGACAAGAACCATATGATCCTCTTAATAGATGCAGAAAAGCATTTGACAATGTACAGCATCCTTTCTTGATTAAACTCTTCACACTGTAGGAATAGAGGGAATATACTCAATATCATAAAAGCCATCTATGAAAAACCCATAGCAAATATTCTCAACGGGGGAAAAACTTAGAGCTTTTCCGCTAAGGTCAGGAACATGGCAGGGATGTCCACTATCACCACTGCTGTTCAACATAGTAATAGAAGTCCTAGCCTCAGCAATCAGACAACAAAAAGAAATAAAAGGCATCTGAATCAGCAAAGAAGAATGACATGATACTTTATGTGGAAAACCCAAAGACTCCATCCCAAAACTGCCAGAACTCATACAGGAATTCAGTAAAGTGGCAGAATATAAAATCAATGCACAGAAATCAGTTGTATTTCTATATACCAACAGCAAGACAAGAAAGGAGACAATCCCATTTACAACTGCACCCAAAACCATAACATACCTAGGAATAAATACAACCAAAGAGGCAAAATATCTGTACTCAGAAAATTATAGACTACTCATGGAGGAATGAGGAAGACAGAAAGAAATGGAAAAACGTTCCATGCTCATGGATTGCAAGAACAAATATTGTGAAAATGTCTATGCTACCTAGAGCAATCTACACATTCAATGCAATCTCTATCAAAATACCATCAACTTTTTTCACAAAAGTGGAACAAATTAATCCTAAAATTTGTACGGAAAGAGAAAAGGCCCTAAATAACCACAGGAATATTGAAAAAGAAAACCAAATTTGGCAGCATCACAATTCCAGACTTCAAGTTCTATTACAAAACTGTAATCATCAAGACAGTATGGTTCTGGCACAAAAACAGACACATAGATCAATAAAACAGAATAGAGGGCCCAGAAATGGACCCTCAACTCTATGGTCAACTAATCTGTGACAAAGCAGGAAAGAATGTTGGATGGAAACAAACAAACAAACAAACAAACCAGTCTTGGGGAGCCTGGGTGGCTCAGTGGGTTAAGCCTCTGCCTTCGGCTCAGGTCATGATCTAGGGCCCTGGGATTAAGCCCCGCATTGGGCTCTCTGCTCAGCAGGGAGCCTGCTTCCGCCTCTCTCTCTGCCTGCCTCTCTGCCTGCTTGTGATATCTCTCTCTGTGTCAAATAAATAAATAAAATCTTAAAAAAAAAAAGTCTTTTCAACAAATGGTGTTGGGAAAATTGGATGGCTACCTCCAGAAGCATGAAGCTGGACGATTTCCTTATACCACACACAAAAATAGACTCAAAATGGATGAAAGACCTAACTGTGAGAAAGGAATCTGTCAAAATCCTTGAAAAGAACACAGGCAGCAGCAATCTCTTCAATCTCAGCCACAGCAACTTCTTACTAGAAATATCACCAAAGGCAAGAGAAGCAAGGGCAAAATGAACTCCTGGGACTTCATCAAGATAAAAAGCTTTTGCACAACAAAGGAAATAACCAAAAGATAACCCAAAGAGTAGGAGAAGCTATTTGCAAATGACATAACAGATAAAGAGCTAGTATCCAAAATCTACAAAGAACTTATCAAACCCAACACCCAAGGAACGAATAATCCAATCAAGAAATGTGCAGGAGACATGAATAGACATTTCTGCAAAGAAGACATCCAGATGGCCAACAGACTCATGAAAAAGTGCTCAACATCACTTGGCATCAGGGAAATACAAATCTAAGCCACCATGAGATACCACCTCATCCCAGTCAGAATGGCTAAAATTAACAAGTCAGGAAACAGTGGATGTCAGCAAGGATGTGGAGAAAGGGGAACCCTCCTACACTGTTGGTGGGAATGCAAGCTGGTGCAGCCACTCTGTAAAACAGTATGGAGATTCCTCAAAAAGTTGAAAATAGAGCTACCCTATGACCCAGCAATTGCACTACTGGGTATTTACCCTAAATATACAAATGTAGTGATCCGAAGGGGCACGTGCACCCCAATGTTTATAGCGGCAATGTCCACAATAGCCAAACTATGGAAAGAGCCCAGATGTCCACCAACAGATGAATGTATAAAGAAGATGTGAGATACACACACTCCATCAACAGATGAATGTATAAAGAAGATGTGTATCTCACATCTTCTTTATACACACACACACACACACACACACACACACACACACACACTGGAATATTATGCAGCCATCAAAAATGAAATCTTGCCATTTGCAATGATGCGGATGGAACTAGAGGCTATTATGCTAAGCAAAATAAGTCAATCAGAGAAAGACAATTATCATATGATCTCACTGGTATGTGGAATTTGAGAAACAAGGCAGAGGATCATATGGAAAAAGAGGTAAGAACAAAACAAGATGAAACCAGAGAGGGAGACAAACCACAGGAGACTCTTAATCTCAGGAAACAAACTGAGGGTTGCTGGAGTGGAGGAGAATGGGAGGGATGGGATGGCTGGGTGACAGACATTGGGAAGGGTATGTGCTATCGTGAGTGCTGTGTATTGTGGGAAACTGATGAGTCACTGATCGGTACCCCTGAAACAAATAATATATTTTAGTAATAATTTTTAAAAGCCAAAAGAAAAAAGGCAAAGTGTTAATGTTGTAGGGCAAGTGAAGGGGGAAGAGAGAGCACTGAGCAGAAGCTCGTGGGGATGAGGAGTGAGGTCAGAGAAAGGAAGGCAAAAGGGTGGGAGGCTGGAGACTTCCAAAGAAATGGCCGGTGAAAATATTCTAGAACAACCATGAGGCAGAAGTGCAGGAGGGAGCTAGGAAGAGACAGAAAAAAAAACAAGTAAGTGTGCCTGGAAAACTGGTAAATTGGGGATTTCCAAGAAGCTGACTTTTGTGCTATAGAGATAAAAAGTAGAAGATAAGGGGCGCCATGGCTCAGTTGGTTGGGCGCTGACTCTTGGTTTCAGCTCAGGTCATGATCTCAGGGCCATGCAACTCAGGTCATGGTCTCAGCGCCATGGAACTGAGCTCTGCACTGGGCTCCACACCCAGCGTGGAGTCTGCTTGAGATTCTTTCTCCTTCCCCCTCTGTTCTTCCCCTTCTTGTGTGCTCTCTCTCTCAAATAAGTAAATAAATTAAAAGTTTTTTAAAGTAGAAGATAAAATTGCTGTTTTATCAGAGAGATGAAACATGACTGAAGAAAGTTTTCAAATTCAATTTGTATCTATTTATTCATCTATTCCTTTTGATCAGAAGAGCTCTATAAAAATTTTTAGAATCTAGTGTCTCTCTACTTATAATTTTATTTCATTAATTTCTTGGTCTTTCTCTGATTCCTCAGACTTTGTTTCTTCCATACAGACTCCTGAATAATTTAGTCTACTTCTCCCTAGTGTGTCCCCCCAAATCAATGAATGAATGGCATGGCAAGATAAAAAACAAATCTAAATATATGTCACAAACTTAATGACAAAGCTGGTATTTTAATTCAGTAGAGAAAGTATGATTATCATGGCTGGCTTAATTACTCTTCATCTGAAAGAAAATAAAACTAGACTCCTTACTTCATGTTCTATACGGAAATGAATTCCTAATGTACCAGAGATGCAAAGATTTTTTTTTTAAATCTTGTAGAAGAAAATTCAGGGGACTATTCATATAACTTTGGAGTAAAGGTGGAAATTAACTTAAATAAGGAAAAAAATCCAAAACCCATCAAAATATTTATGTCTACATAAATTTGGAAAAATTGAATGGAAATATAAATTGTAGAAAAAGAAATACTTTTTTAAAAATTCAATTAGCCAACACATAGTACATCATTTGTTTTTGATGTAGTGTTCAATGATTCATTAATTGCATATAACATCCAAGAAATACATAGTTAAGTTGGGAATCCTGAGTGGCTCAGTTGGTTAAGCATCTGCCTTTGGCTCAGGTCATGATCCCAGGATTGTGGGATCAAGTACTACATAGGGCTTCTTGCTCAGCAGGCAGCCTGCTTCACCCTCTGCCTGCCACTCTCACTCTCTCTATCTCTCTCTGACAAATAAATAAATAAAATTTAAGAAAGAAGCAGTTAATAAAAAATTAACAGTCAGTTGGAAGAACATGGAACTCTTGATCCTGGAGTCATGAGTTCAAGCCTCACATTGGGGATAGAAATTACTTAAATAAGTAAAACTTTTTTAAAAAATTAACAAAAGGCGGGGATGACTGGGTGGCTCAGTTGGTTAAGCGGCTGCCTTCGTTCAGCTCAGGTCATGATCCCAGAGTCCTGGGATCAAGCCCCACATTGGGCTCCTTGCTTAGTGGGGAGCCTGCTTCTCCCTCCCTTTGCCTTTCCACCCTACTTGTGCTCTCTCTCTCTGTGTCAAATAAATAAATAAATAAATAAATTTTATTTTAAAAAAAATTAACAAACAGAGATGCCTGGGTGGCTTCTCCCTCTGCCTGCTGCTCCCTCTTCTTGTACACTCGCTTGCTCTCTCTCTCTCTTCCACACACAAATAACAAAAGAAGTATAAAACTTTATTCTGCAAACACAAAACATTGCTGAAAGAAACTAAAGACCTAGGGAACAGTCAGCTAAGCCTCTGCCTTTGCTCGGGTCATGATCCCAGGGTCCTGAAATCGAGTCCTGCATCGGGCTCCTTGCTCAGCAGAGAGCCTTCTTCTCTCTCTGCCTGCATCTATCCCTGCTTGTGCATTCTCTCTCTCTCTCTGACAAATAAATAAATAATTTTTTTAAAAAGAAATTAAAGACCTAAATAAATGGAAAGGTATCTCATGCTCATAGGTCAGAAACTTAACATTGTAAAGACAGCAATAATCTCCAAACTAATCTGCAGATCCAAAGCGTTCTCTAGCTAAATCCCAACTGGGTTTTTGCAGAAGCTGACACACTGATCCTAAAATCCATGTGAAATTTCAAGAGTCCCTCAATTCTTTATTTTCAATCTTAAAAAAAAATTTAAAAAAAAATTGGGAGGACTCATACTTCCTGATTTCAAACCTTACTACAAAGCTACAATAATCAAGACAGTCTGGTACAAACATAAGGATAGACCTATAAATAAAGGGAATAAAACTGGGAGCTCAGGGGCGCCTCGGTGGCTCAGTGGGTTAAAGCCTCTGCTTTCAGCTCGGGTCATGATCCCAGGGTCCTGGGATCAGGCTCTCTGCTCTGCGGGGAGCCTGCTTCCTCCTCTCTCTCTGTCTACTTGTGATCTCTGTCAAATAAATAAATAAAATCTTAAAAACAAAACAAAACTGGGAGCTCAGAAAAAGAACTCTCACATCTACGGACAATCAATTTTCAACAAGGGTGCTAGGACCACACATTGAGTAAAGAATAGTCTTTTCAGCAAATCGTGCTGAGACAACTGGACACCCACGTATAAAAGGACACCATCGGACCCCTACTTCATCCAGTATACAAAATTTAACTCAAGGAAAAAAAAAATTTAACTCAAGGTAGATCAAAGATATAGAGTTACAAGACTCTTAGGAGAAAACAGGAATGTAAACTTTAATGACTTTGGATTAGGCAATGATTTCCTAGACATGATACCAAAATCATGAACAAAAAAATACACTGGACACCACTACAATTAAAAACATTAGTGCTTCAAAGGACACCATCAGGAAGGTAAAAAAAAAAAAATAAAACCTCCCCATAGAATGGAAGAAGATATTTGCAAATCATGTAACTGGTAAGAGTCCAGTGTCTGGAATATGTATATATTTAACTTTGTGAACATATAGAATACAGTTATGACTGCCTTAATGTCCTTCCTAACATCGGTGTCAGTTTCAATTAGTTCCAATTGGTTGCCTTATCTCATTATAGGTTGTACGTTCCAGGCTTTCTGCATGCCTGGCAACATTTTTGGATGCCAGACATTTTGTACTTTAACTTGTTCAGTGCTGAATATTTTTATATGACTATAAATATTCTTGAGATTTGTTCTGATGCTTACCTGAGTCACTTGGAAATACTTCAGTCCTTTCAGATCGTGCTTTTGAGATTTGTTAGGTAGTTCTTGGGGCGCCTGGGTGGCTCAGTCGGTTAAGCGTCTGCCTTCAGCTTGGGTCATGATACCAGGATCCTGGGATGGAGTCACACATCTGGCTCCCTGCTCTGTGGGGAGCCTGCTTCTCCTTCTGCCCTCTCCCCCTGCTTGTGCGCTTTCTTTAAAAAAAAAAAAAAGAGTTTATTTATTTATTTGACAGACAGAGATCACAAGTAGGCAGAGAGGCAGGCAGGGGAGGGGGGGGAAACAGGCTCCCTGCTGAGCAGAGAGCCTAATGCGGGGGCTCGATCCCAGGATCCTTGGATCATGACCTGGGTCGGAGGCAGAGGCTTTAACCCACTGAGCCACCCAGGCACCCTAAATAAATAAATTAAAAAAAAAAAAAAAGATTTGTCAGGTAGTTCTGGAACAATGCTGTCTAGAGCTAAGGTCCCCCCCTAGAGGGCAAGACTCTTCTATGCACTACCCGAGGCCCTGTCAATCTTGAACTTTTCCGGTCTGGCGGTCTGACTGCCAAAACAGACACTGTTCCTGGCCTGTATGAGCCGCGGGCACTCTTAGCTCTAATCATTTCAGGTGGTACTTTCCCTGCCTCCGGTGGGGAGTTAGTTTCCTCACCTGGATGCACTGATCAGTACCCAACCCGGTATTCAAAGGGCCTTTCTGCCTATGCCCAGAGTCCCCTGTCTTTGCAGCTCTTTCCTCCCCAGCACTCGGTTCAGTGACCTTAGTTGCTTTGGTCTCCCCAGCCTGCAGGGCACTTGTAGGGCTCATCTCATTTGTTTCCTCTTTCTCAGGGATCACTGTTCTTGACTGCCTTTTGTATCCTCTCAGAAATTACACGATCATACCCAAATGCATGTACACACCCGCACACACCCCAAAATGACTTCATAGAAAACATGCACTTTTGCACACTGCTTTTTAAAATGTGGTGTCTTGGGACGCCTGGGTGGCTCAGTTGGGTTAAGTGGCTGCCTTCGGCTCAGGTCATGATCCCAGCGTCCTGGGATCGAGTCCCACATCGGGCTCCTTGCTCTGCAGGGGGCCTGCTTCTTCCTCTGCCTCTGCCTGTGCTCGCTCGCTCTCCCTCTCTCTCTGACAAAAAAAAATAAAAATAAATAAAAATAAATAAATTTATAAAATGTAGTGTCTTGACAAACCATAAGAGACTCTCAATCATAGGAAACAAAGTGAGGGTTGCTGGAGGGAAGGGAGGTGGGAGGATGGGGTAACTGGGTTTAAGGAGGACACATGATGTGATGAGCACCGGGTATTATAATAACACCGATGAATCACTGACCTCTACCTCTGGAACTAATAATCCATTATACTTTAATTAATTGAGTTTTCATTTTAAAAATTAAAAAAAGAAAGAAAAATAATTAAAAAATAAAATTTAGTGTCTCGAATACCTTCTGTATCATGGCCTATAGGGCGATCTCAATTAACAGTTGCATAGGGTGCTGTTATATGGAGAAAGCATAGTTTATCTTACCAGTCTTCTCTTGGTGAATATTTAGGTTTACTCTGGAATTTTGCGTTACCAACAACACTGCCGTGCACATCTTCTGTAAATGTGTGACTAGTGTACATGGATATGCACATGTATGCTCATTTGCCAGCGTGTGTATATGCAGATAAACATGCAAACACATATGTTTACCTAGGTAAAGCTACACAAATATATTTATTTCAGCTTTGATTTTAATCGTTTGTAATTAATAGCGAGTTATTACAGCAGGAGTTCTGAAGGTACACTCCTTGGGTTCAAATCCTGGCTTTATCACTCAGTAATTGTGTGACCTTCAGCCAGTTACTTGTCTGTGCCTTGGTTTTCTCTTCACTAAAATGGAGATGTTAATAGCGCCTATTCTAGGGCTGTTGAGAGAGTTAAGTAATAGAATCAAAGTAAAGCACTTAGCACAGTACACAGCACATAGGAAGGATGCAACAAATAGACACTATTATTAACCATCGTGTATCTTTATAAAGGTCGAATATCCTTGCAAATGTATAAAGCTATGCAATCAATTCCTTGAATTAAAAATGTTGGGGGGGCGCCTGGGTGGCTCAGTGGGTTAAAGCCTCTGCCTTCGGCTCAGGTCATGATCCCAGGGTGTTGGGATGGAGCCCCACATCTGGCTCTCTGCTCAGCAGGGAGCCTGCTTCCTCCTCTCTCTCTGCCTGCCTCTCTGCCTGCTTGTGATCTCTGTCTGTCAACTCAATAAATAAAATCTTTAAAAAAAAATCTTAAAAAAAAATGTTGGATGAAAAGGTATATGCATTTAAAACTTGTAATAATACCAAATAACCCTCCAAATACTGAACTAATTTACACACTTCTACCTACAGCGTGTGAGATTGCTTTTTTCTCTATATTTTTGATAATACTTGACATTATCAAACTTTTTAATAGCTATTAATCTTATTAATGGAAAAGGGGTGTTTTGTTATGAATGCATTTATTTCATTATGAATGAAGCTGACCATCTTGTCACATATGTAAAGTCAGTATTTATGACTGTAATTTACCTGCTCATGAGTTTTGCCCATCCTGCAATTGGGTTCTCTATCTTTCCATTATTGTTTTTAAGAAATTTTTCCAGGGGTGCCTGGGTGGCTCAGTGGGTTAAAGCCTCTGGCTTCAGCTCAGGTCATGATCCCAGGGTCCTAGGATCAAGCCCCGCATTGGGCTCTTTGCTCAGCGGAGAGCCTGCTTCCTCCTCTCTCTCTGCCTGCCTCTCTGCCTACTTGTGATCTGTCTGTCAAATAAATAAATAAAATCTTAAAAAAAAAAAAGAAATTTTTCCATGTTAAGGAAATTAGCTCTTCACCTGCAAATATTTTCTGATTTGCTATGTATCTTTTGACTTAATAATATTTTGTTCAATAGAAACATTTTTAACAGGTAGAATTTACCAATTATTTAATTTGTCCTTTCTGGATCTTATGTTTTGTTTCAAATGGCTTCCAACTCCTAGATAATCAAAATCAAAACAATGCATGCCCATTTTCTTTTTTTTTTTTTAAGATTTTATTTATTTATTTGAGAAGGGGGAGCACTAGAGAAAGAAAGCACGAGTGGGGGTCAGAGGGAGAGGGAGAAGCAGGCTCCCCGCTGAGCAGGGAGCCTGATGTGGGGTTCTATCCCAGTACCCCAGGATCATGACCTGAGCCAAAGGCAGATGCTTAACCGACTGAGCCACCCAGGTGCCCCCACACCCCTTATTTTCTGACTCAACTTTTTTTTTAACAATTAAAACGTTTAAAAACAAACAAACAAAACATTTTTAACAATTAAATCTGTATAGAATATGTTGGTAAAGAATGAGGAAGGAGGGACGCCTGGGTGGCTCAGTTGGTTGAGCGGCTGCCTTCAGCTCGGGTCATGATCCCAGCATCCTGGGATCGAGTTCTACATCGGGCTCCTTGCTCAGCAGTGAGCCTGCTTCTCCCTCTGCCTCTGCCTGCCACTTTGTCTGCCTGTGCTCGCTCCTGTGCTCTCTCTCTACCTGACAAATAAATAAATAAAATCTTAAAAAAAAAAAAGAATAAGGAAGGAACCCTTATTATTAATCTTATAATTAATAAGATTAATTATATCTTAATATAATTAAGAATTATATTCTTAATTTTTTAATCACCTTGTGTATCTAGCATTTTGTATACAGAGTCATTTCTGAGTTATCGGGCACTTATGATATTATTTTTTAATAAAGCTTTCCCAGGTGACAAAATCGTAGAATTCTAGCACTAAAAATAAGTTCAAAATTATTGAGTCCAACACCCCAGTCGAATTTAAAAATTCCTTCTATAGCACACATGACAGGATGTCACCTAATCTCAGTTTGAAAATCTCTAGCAATGGAAAACTCAAACTCCATGTGACAGATGCTTCCATTTTTGGACACTTGGATTGCTTCTCAGCCTTTTGGCCAAGGTCAAGTGCAATTTTGGACACTTCTAGTGATTAAGAACTTTTATTATGCTGTGCTAAAATCAGCCTCCTGAAATTCCTGTCCACTTTTTCTAGTTCTACTCTGACAGGGTACACATCTGTTCCTCCTCAGACCCATCAACCTTTCAGCGCATGGAGACATCTCTCGTGTCCTCTTTGGCCCTCTTGAAAGGAAGACGTGGGCCCTCTACTCCCCACAGGCTCAACAAGTTCTGTCCTCTCTGGGTAATTAACCAGTTAGCAATGGGACTTTCTTTTTATTTGATTTGTCATATTTCAAAAAATACCTCTATAAAATAAACACTCATAATCTTCACCCCTTATATTCTGACCTTCTCGAAATTCTTTCTCCTTGAGGAAACCGCTAATGACCTTATGATGCATATTATTTTGTGGGTTCTTTTCTAATGTACACATATAGAAAATGCTCTAAAAATGGTGTGACTTGCTTTTTGCATATAACAATATTTCACGTACTTGACGTACTTCTAAGTCAATACATATAGAGATCAACAGCATTCTTAGAATGACTTCAGGGGCACCTGGCTGGCTCTGTCGGTAGAGCATGCAACCCCTGATCTTGGGATTGTGAGTTCAAGCCCACATTGGACTCAAATAGAAAAAGAAAAGAATTCAGAACATTTCATAGTACGGATTTACCGTAATTTATTCTAACATTACCCCTGTACATTCATAGTGACTCCATATTTTTTAACCATTATAAATGACACAACATATATCCTTACATACAGCCTGTTATATACTACTGCTTTTATTTCTATGAAATATGTTTATAGAAGATTGGTGGTCAAAGGGTATGTGCATTTTTATTTCTTTATTTATTTTTAATTTTATTGCAAGAGAACACTTAACATGAGATCTACCTTCCTAACATATTTTTAAGTGTACAATATGGGACTGTTGAATATAGGTACAAGATGTACAGTAGATCTCCAGAACTTATTCATCTTGCTTAACTGAAACTTGATGCCTGTTGTGTAGTAATGTTCCATTTTCCCTACCCCAGACCCTGACAACCACCGTTCTATTTTTTGCTTCTTTTGAGTTTGATTGTTTTGGATACCTCATATAAATGAAATCACGTAGTATGTGTCTTTCTGTGACTGCCTTATTTCATTTAGCACATTGCCTTGAAGATTCATCAGTGTTGTCACATATGGCAGGATTTCTTTCTTTCTCAAGGCTGAATAACATTCCATTGTATGTATCTACCACATTTTCCTTACCCATTCATCCCCTGATGGATATTTAAGCTGTTTCTAATCTCGGCTACTATGAATAGTGCTGCAATGAACATGAGCTCTTCAAGATCCTGATTTTTTTAAAAGATTTTATTTATTTATTTGACAGACAGAGATTACAAGTAGGCAGAGAGGCAGGCAGAGAGAGAGGAAGGGAAACAGGCTCCCCGCCGAGCAGAGAGCCCGATGCGGGGCTCGACCCCAGGACCCTGAGATCATGACCTGAGCTGAAGGCAGAGGCTTTAACCCACTGAGCCACCCAGGTGCCCCAAGATCCTGGTTTTAATTCTTTTGGATAAATACCCAGTAGTGGGATTGCTGGATCATAAGATATTCTAGTTTTAGTTCTTTAAGGAACCTCCATACTGTTT
This sequence comes from Taxidea taxus jeffersonii, assembly GCA_003697995.1. NCBI lineage: Eukaryota > Metazoa > Chordata > Mammalia > Carnivora > Mustelidae > Taxidea > Taxidea taxus. The sequence goes on along the minus strand of ML093328.1, from coordinate 20,535 downwards.
TCTATAGCAGCTGCACCATTTTGCATTTCAAACAATAGTGTACAGAGGTTCCAATTTCTCTACATCCTCCCCAACACTTGTCTTTTGGGGGTTTTGGTTCGTTTTGGTGGGGTTTGATAATAGCCATCCTAACAAGTATGAGGTGATCTCTCATTGTGGTTTTGATTTGCATTTCCCTGATGATTAGTGACAGTGAGCATTTTTTCACGTACCCATTGGTCATTTGTATGCCTTTTTTCAAGAAATGTCTATGCAAGCCCTTAGCCCATTTTTAACTTGAGTTATTAGTTTTGTTGTTATTGTTGAGTTGTAGTAGTTCCTTATATATTTTGGAAATTATTCTCTTAAAAGATGTATGGCTTGCCAATATTTACTCCCATTCTCTAGACTGTTTTTTCCTTTGCTGTGCAGAAGCTTTTCAGTATGACATAGTCTATTTCTGCTTTTGTTGCCTGTGCTTTTGGTGTCACATCCATGAAATCATTGCCAGGACCAATTTCATGAAATTTTTACCCTACGTTTTCTCCCAGGATTTTTGCAGCTTCAGGTCTTATATTTAATTTTGAATTGATGTTTGTGTATGGCGTAAAAGTTTCATTTTTTTGCATATGGACATCCAGATTTCCCAATACCATTTGCTAAAGAGACTATCCTCTTGCCATCACTGTCAAAGATCAGCTGACCATATGTGCATTGATTTATTTCTGGACTCTCTATTCTATTCCATTGGTCTATATGTCTATCTTTATGCCATTACCATATTATTTTGATTACAGTAGTTTTATAATGTATTTTGCATCAGAAAATGTGATGCCTCCAGTTTTGTTCTTCTTACTCAAGGCTGATTTAGCTATTTGTGGTCTTTTGTGATTGGATGCCTTGTCTTTTCCTTGCTTAATTGTTCTACTGGCACTTGCAATATTATGTTAGAAAGAGATGCCAAGAATGGGCATCCTTGCCTTGTTCTTGATCCTAGAGGAAAAGCTTTCAGTCTTTCACGGTCGAGGATGATGTTAGCTGTGGAGTTTTCATATTTGACCTTCATTACATTAAAGCGCCTTCCTTCCATTCCTATGATGAGTGTTCTTATCATGAAAGGATGTTGAATTTTGTCAAATGCTTTTTCTGCATGGAGATGATCATATGCTTTTTATCCCTTATCTTATTAGTCTGATGCATCACTTTAATTGATTTTCATATGTTAAACCATCCTTGTATTTAAGGGATAAATTTCACTTAGTCACGGTGTATGATCCTTTTAATGTGCTACTGGATTCAGTTTGCTAGTATTTGTTGGGGATTTTTACATTTGCATTCATCAGAGATACTGGCCTATGGTTTTCTTTTCTTGTGGTGTCTTTGTCTGGCTTTGGAATCAGGATAAGCTGAGCCTCATAGAATGAGTTTGGAGATGTGTCCCCCTCTTCAACTTTTTAGAGGAGTTTGAAAATTGGCATTAATTCTTCTTCAAATGTTTGGTAGAATTCACCAGTGAAGCCATCTTGTACTGCGCTTTATTTGTTTGGAGGTTTTTTTTTAACTAATTCATTCTCTATGCTAGTCATAAATCTGTTCAGACGTTCTATTTCTTCAGGATTCAGTCTTGGTGGCTTGTACATTTCCAGGAATTTACCCATTTCTTCTAGGCTATCCACTTTGTTGTATAGTTGCTTTATAGTTGTTCATAGTCGTTTCTTGTGATTCTTTTTATTTATTTATGTTTTTAAGATTTTATTTATTTATTTGGCAGAGAGAGATTGGGAGAGAAGGAGAGAGAGAGAACAAGCAAGGGGAGTGGCAGGCAGAGGGAGAAAGAGAAACAGGTTCCCGGCTCAGCAGGGAGCTCAGGGCCCCAGGATTATGACCTGAGCCGAAGGCAGACACTCAACCAACTGAGATACATACTCAGGTGCCCCATCTTTTTATTTTTTAAAAATAAATGTTTTTTAAAAAATTAATTAATTAATTAATTAATTTGAGAAAGCACGAGCAGGGCGGGAGAGGGGGAAGGAGAGAGGAGCAGAGGGAGAGGGACAAGCAGACTCTGCCCCAAGCACGGAGTCAGGGCTCAACCCCATGACCCTGAGATCACCAATGAAGCTGAAATCAAGTCAGATGCTTAATCGACTGAGACACCCAGGCGCCCCTCTTAGGATTCTTTTTATTTCTGTAGCATCTGTTGTAGTATCTCTTCTTTCATTTCTTATTTTATTTATTTGAGTCTTCTCTCTTTCTTTGTTAGTCTAGCTAAGTGTGTCAATTTGTCTACTTTTTCAAAAAAAACAACTCTTCGTTTCATTGATTTTTTTTTCTAAAAGGGTATGTGCACTTTAAATTTAAGTAGCTATGACCAAATTAATTGCCAAAAAGATTGTGGTAATTTTTACACTCTCTGCAAAAGGTGGGGGATAGAGTGGCTCTCCATCTGGAAGAAAATAGTTAGAACCTTGTCTCACACTATAAACAACAATAAATTTCACAGAGATTAATACATAAATACAAAAAATAGAACCATTTCCTATTAAAAGAAGAAAAAATAAAAGATAACATTTGTTTAACCTCAAGATTAGTTTATTATTATTATTATCTTTTAAAAAAAGACTGGAACTGAGAAGCCATAAAGAGAAAATTGATGTACTCAACCACATAAACATTTAAATACATAAACAAAGCCAAAAAAGAAGTGAATAGAGTGAGAGAGAAGCTTGCAAGATATGACAACGTGATACCACCAATACAGTAAGAAAGAAATATATAAAAAGCTAATAGAGGGGTGCCTGGTTGGCTCATGCCATAAAGCATGCAAATCTTGATCTTGGGGTTGTAAGTTCAAGCCCCATGTCGGGTGTAGAGATTCCTTAAAACAATTTTTTTAATATTTTAAAAAATCTAATCAAGGAATGGGCAAAAGATAAGAATAAAAATTGAGGGGCACCTGGGTGGTTCAGTGGGTTAAAGCCTCTGCCTTCAGCTCAGGTCATGGTCCCAGGGTCCTGGGATCGAGCCCCGCATCTGGCTCTCTGCTCAACAGGGAGCCTGCTTCCCTTCCTCTCTCTCTGCCTGCCTCTCTGCCTACTTGTGATCTCTCTCTGTCAAATAAATGGACAAAATCTTGAAAAAAAAAAAGAATAAAAATTAATAGAGAACTATAAACAGCGAATTAACTTGTGAAATCTTCATCCTCAGAGGGAGTACAAAAAACACACACTTAACCAACGTTATCATTATTCCCCAAAATGGCAAAAATGGGAAGCATTGCTAATATCTAATGCTATTGGACACTGAGCCCTCTTGGTCACTCTGACAAAAGAACCATTTTAAGTAATCAATTAGTCAATTGCACTTTCACACCTTACTTTTTTTGCTTCATTGACTGCATCTCCAAGCAAAAGATATTTTATCACCAGCTGCAGAAGAAAACACCTGAATGAGGTGTGAAACAACACGAATCAGCAGCGGTGGCACCTGGAAGCCCCTCACAGGGCTGGGTGTCAGGAGCAAGGCTCCTGCTTCCCCTTTCCAAATATTCTATAATGTAATCTTCACAATTCAGGAGGGAGGGGGGAATTAGCAGGAGGAAAAAAAAAACACATTCTGGTATTTTCCCTGAGCATGCTCCTTTAGAACCTCATCATGCAGTCCGTAAGCAACCTACAGTCCGGCCAACAGCATGACTTCACTAAGAACAAAATTCTCACTTCAAAATAAAGCCTTTGTTTTATTTTCTTCTTCACTTACAAGCAGAGAAAGAGGAAGGATCCCAGGAGCTTTAGGAGGGGATTTTGATCCACATAAAGAAACACTGTCCAGAAAGGGAACCTCAAGGTCACCAGGTCACCCTTATCATATAGAAGAGGAAAACCTAAGTGACGAAAAGCGAGAGCTCAGAAAACACACAGGTTGGAAATGTGTAGTAGTTGCCACTGGACTTTATTATAGATCTTTCCAAAGGGGTGATTTTTTTCTTTTTTTTTTTTTTTTAAGATTTTGTTTATTTGAGGGAGAGCACAAGGCAAGGAGGGGTAGGGGAAGAAGCAGGCTCCCTGCTCATTAAGGAGCCCGACGCGGGGCTCCATCCAGGACCCTGAAATCATGACCCGAGCGGAAGGCAGAAGCTTAACCAACTGAGCCACCCAGGTTTCCCTGATCATTCCAAAGGGGTTCCTTACCCTCTTTCGTCCAGCCCCTTCCCTGCGGTCACAGGCTTGCAGAAGAGGGAGCCTTCTGGTGCAGTGTCACCACTAGGTGGCACTGTGCACTGCTGGGCTAGTTCTGGTAAAGGAGCCCCCGGTCCAGCTACAGTGTTTCCGTTGCCTGTGGATGGGGTCCTTTTCATACCTGCTAAATCATAATTCTCCTCCAAAATTTATAAACTTAGCCAATTTTAAGAACCATTTCATTTTTCTTAGAAAGGATAGAATTTTGGTGTATGAACTGGGAGGGGCTTTCACTTGGAGCAATTTCTGGCATTAGTCCATTCCTAATTGTTACCGTAAAACTCACGCAGCCTCCGGGGGCTCCTCAGAGCGCCCAGTGCCGAATGAGCTATGAGTTACACAACTGAAGGACTAGCGTGTAGACTGCAGAGTGCATGGAAATGCTTCTTGAGACCCAAGAAAAAAACGAAAACCCCCAGAACAAATCATGCTGAACACTTCGGTGTGCTCCCCACAAACTGTTTTTAAATAAGCCTTTCAGTTGATTTCTGAGGCTAAAGTGCTGAAACACTGTTTTACAAGATGCATAATTAAAAGGCTGTTTCCCTTCTGACCCATGCACCATCCTGCAGGCTATTTGTCTAGCTTCAGCAAGCCTGTGGGGGTGATGATAAAAAGCATTCCCGGGGTCTGGTTCTATATTTCCCTGTGTCGAGAATGCCACCCATGCTGGGCATCAGAAAGAGCACACAATAACTGCAGCCATTGTTCAAGATTGTTTGTTACAAAGCCCCGCACACACAACAGGTGTTCAGGGGATATCTGTTGTCAACAATAAAATAAAACATTTTATAGACATAGTACTATATACATTGAACCTCATATGCATAATATTGAGTAAATGAAGCCAAACACTGAAGTTTACACACTCCGATTTCATTAGATGAATACCAAGAAAGAGCAAGACGACTAAAAAGGACAGAAGTTAGAAAAGTGCTTGCTTCTGAAGAGGGAGGATTGACTGATGGAAGAAGTGTTGATGGATGGCAGAATGAAGGCGTGTCTGCCATGCTGGAACAGGACCTCGGTGATGGCTACACGGGTGCACAGACATGTAAAAAAGTCAAAAGGCCAGCTGGAAAGGAAGACAGGAAAAAAACATGAAAATGAAAATAAGATAAAGAAGAAAAAAAGGAAAAGGGTAGAAATACAAGAAATACAAAGGACCATAATTTTTATAATGGGAGTCCTTAAAAAAGAAAACAAAGCAATGGAACAGAACCAGCATTTATTTTTTTTTTTAAGATTTTACTTGTTTATTTGACAGACAGAGATCACAAGTAGGCAGAGAGGCAGGCAGAGAGAGAGAGGAGGAAGCAGGCTCCCCGCCAAGCAGAGAGCCTGATGAGGGGTTCCATCCCAGGACCCTGAGATCATGACCTGAGCAGAAGGCAGAGGCCTTAACTCACTGAGCCACCCAGGCGCCCCCAGAACCAGCATTTAAAACTATAATCCAAAAAACATTTCAGAAATCACAAACACCTGAATCTACATATTGAAAAACATGCCAACTACCTGAGAAAATAAACCTAAAATGATAGACTCTGAGACATAGCTTGGCAAAACTGTCAGATTGTAAAGATAAAGAAAAACATTCTGGGGGTGCCTGGGTGGCTCAGTGGGTTAAAGCCTCTGCTTTCGGCTCAGGTCATGATCTCAGGGCCCTGGGATTGAGCCCCCGCATTGGGCTCTCTGCTCAGCAGGGAGCCTGCTTTTCCCCCTCTCTCTCTGCCTGCCTCTCTGCCTACTTGTGATCTCTGTCTGTCAAATAAATAAAATAAAATAAAAAAAAAAACCATTCTGAAATCCTTGGTACACAAAAGGACGTTATTTGCAAGTGTAAAAGAATGAGATGAGCACCAGACTTCTCAAAAGCAGCATAAAAGGAAAGCAAAAATGGAGTGGCATTTTCTAGAAACTGAATGAAAAAAAGTGTGATCCACGGAAGCCAAACTGTTTTTCAAGTATCAAGACAAACATTTTTCAGAATTTAGGACCTTTTCTGAGGTATCTTTTAGGGGTTAAGCTTCATCCAACCAAGAGATGACTTGGAAAATTTTAACAAAGGGCTGATGGGGGGTGCTGGCTGGCTCAGTTGGTAGTGCACGCGACTTTTGATCTCGGGGTCCTGAGTTTAAGCCCCACATTGGGTACAGAGATTGCATATACATGCATACATACATCCGTGCATATATGCATACAAAAAACACAAAGGGCTGGCGGTATTTTAGTATAGATCACTGCAGATCAAAGACTAAAACAAAGGTGGAAATGAGGGTAGAAGACCACAGTACAAGTGTAAGACATTGTGACAAAGCAGAAATAATGCAACCAAAAGATAGGACAAGGAGGAAAAAAGGGAGGGGAGATATTGATTGACTGTCTCAGAGGCAACAGGTAGGGATTAAAAGAGGCCGTTAAAACTGATGATCTGGGGGCACCTGGGTGGCTCAGTAGGTTAAGCCTCTGCCTTCAGCTCAGGTCATGATCTCAGGGTCCTGGGATCGAGCCCCACATCAGGCTCTCTGCTCAGTGGGGAGCCTGCTTCTCTCTCTTTCTCTGCCTGCCTCTCTGCCTACTTGTGATCTCTCTGTCAAATAAATAAATAAAATCTTTAAAAAATAAAATAAAATAAAACTGATGATCTGAAAAACAATCTGAGGGTTTTGAAGGGGGGGGAAGGTTGGGGGAGCCCGGTGGTGGGTATTATGGAGGGCACGTATTGCATGGAGCACTGGGTGTGGTGCATAAACAATGAATTCCGTTACACTGAAAAGAAATTAAATTAAAAAAAAAACTGATGATCTTGTGGATATATGTAAAAAAAATCTTAAAAATGGGGGACACCTGGGTCACTCAGTTGGTTAATCATCTGCTTTCCGCTCAGGTCATGATTCCAGGGTCTTGGGCTCGAGGCTCACATCTGGCTCTTTGCTCAGCAGAGAGCCTGCTTCTCCCTCTGCCTGCCTCTCTCCCTGCTTGTGTTCTCTCTGTCTCTCTCTGACAATGAATAAATAAAATCTTAAAAAAGAAAATTCTTAAAAATGTATCCTTTATTTGGTCATGAGAAAAACTTCAGTAAGTTCTATCAGGTGGATATTTTATGGACAACATTCTCTGATCACAATACAAATAAGACTAGAAAATATTAACTTAAAAATTTTTAGGATCCTTAAATTTTTTAATTTATAAAATTTTAAATTGCATATTTAAATAAATATTTAAACAAATTTCAGTTTAAGAGGAAATGAAACAAGAAAAAAAGTATTTTGTAACGCTGTGTGGTGATGGATGTTAACTAAATGTATTGTGGTGATCATTTAGGTGAACTAAATTTATGTGGTATATATATACATATAAAATCATGTTGTATGCCAATTATATCTTAATTTTTAAAAAGAGGAAATGCAGGGGCCCCTGGGTGGCTCAGTGGGTTAAGCCTCTGCTTTCGGCTCAGGTCATGGTCTCAGGGTCCTGGGATGGAGCCCCACATCGGGCTCTCTGCTCAGCAGGGAGTCTGCTTCCCCACCCCCCCCACCCCCTGCCTGCCTCTCTGCCTACTTGTGATCTCTCTCCCTGTCAAATAAATAAAATCTTAAAAGAAAAAAAAAGAGGAAATGCAAACTTTAATTATGGAATTTCTGAAACAATGATTAATGAAAATACTCCATATCAGAATCTATGGGATAAAGTAAGACTATGATCTAACTAAAATCACAGTACAACAAAATACTTTCATCAATTAAAAATGAAAGAATGAGGAAGAAAAAACTGGAAAAAAAAAGAATAAAAATAAATAAATTAAATTCTTAGCTCAAAAGACTGGGGGGAAAAATAGGAAAAGAACAAGAAAGTAAACCAAAAGAAAGCCCAAGGTAGGAAATAATAAGGTAAGAGTAGAAACTTAGAGTCAAGGAATAGAAAAGCAGAAAATCTAATTAATAAATCAAAATCCTGGTTTCCTGAATAACTTAACAAAATAGACAAACCATTCTCTAACTTGATCAAGAAATAAGGGAGAAAGTACAGATGTACAAAATAAAAAACAATGAGAGGTATACCATGGAAACAGAAGAAATTTTTAAAATCATAAGAGAAAATAAATAAATAAAAATCACAAGAGATTAATTTACAAAGCTGTATGCAAATAAGTTTTTTAAACCTAGATAAAATGTATATCTTTCTTTGGAAAAATAGGTATAAGAATTGGTAAGAAAAAGTAAAAATATCTATATTGCAGATGACATGATAGTGTACCTGGTAAGACCTTGAGAATCAAGAATAAAACTAATCCAACTGGTAGAAGAATTCTGAGAGATAACAAGATATAAAATTAACACACACAGGTCAAGAGCCTTCACGTGCATTAATAATAAGTACTTAGAGGATATAATAGCAAAAAAAATCCCACTGACAGTAGCAAAAAATTAAGTATATAGAGGTAAATTTAACCAGAAATGTAAAACTTGTATGAGTAAAACTTTACAATATTTCTGAAAGATACAAAAATAGACTCGATCAAATGATAAAACATTTTCTATGACAACATAGTGTAAAGGTATAAGTCCTTCCTAAATTAATTTATAAAGTTAATGTAAGCCCAATAAAAATACCAATAGTTGATAATAAAATTCATATAGAAAAACAAACCTGAAAGAATCACCAAAAAAATGGTGAAAAAGAAGTACAGGGGCACCTGAGTGTCTCAGTGGGTTGAGCGTCTCTGCCTTGGGCTCAGGTCATGATCTCAGGGTCCTGGGATGGAGCCCTGCATGGGGCTCTCTGCTCAGCGGGGAGCCTGCTTCCCCCCTCCCTCTCTGCCTCCCTCTGCCTACTTGTGATCTCTATCAAATAAATAAATAAAATCCTGGGATGCCTGGGTGGCTCAGAGGGTTAAGCCTCTGCCTTCGGCTCAGGTCATGATCTTGGGGTCGTGGGATGAGTCCCGCATCGGGCTCTCTGCTCAGCAGGGAGCCTGCTTCCCCACCCCCTCTCTGCCTGCCTCTCTGCCTACTTGTGATCTCTCTCTGTGTCAAATAAATAAATAAAATCTAAAAAAAAAAAAAGTACAGTGAGGACCTAACCCTACCAAACATTAAAACATGCAATAAAGCCTCTACAATTAAAGCAACTGGTGGACGCCTGGGTGGCTCAGTTGGTTAAGCGGCTGCCTTCGGCTCAGGTCATGATCCCAGCGTCCTGGGATCGAGTCCCACATCGGGCTCCTTGCTCGGCAGGGAGCCTGCTTCTCCCTCTGCCTCTGCCTGCCTCTCTGTCTGCCTGTGCTTGCTCGCTCTCTCTCTAACTAATAAAAAAATAAAATCTTAAAAAAAAAAAAAAAAAGCAACTGGTACAGATGTACAAACAGACTGCCCTGAAACCGAACAGAAATCCCAGAAAGAAACCCTAGTAGATAAGGAAATTTGTATACAACAAAAGTGGCATCTGAAATCACTGGGGTAAATAAAAGAGGCAAATGAGTAGCCTTTTGGAAAAAGATAAAATTATATCCATACTTTATTCCATGCACAAGAATAAACTCCAAACTAATCAAAGATCTAAATGGGAAAAAAAAAAAAAGGAAAAAGAAAAAACAACAACACCTAAGTTACTAGAAGAAAATATAGGTAAATTCTTTTTTAATCCAAGTACAGGTTTCCCCCATTTCTGCAAGTAGAATGTTCCTAGGAAACCTTTTTTTTTTTTTTAAGATTTTTTAATTTTAATTTTAATTTATTTGTTAGAGAGAGAGAGAGAGAGCACAGGCAGACAGAGTGGCAGGCAGAGGCAGAGGGAGAAGCAGGCTCCCCGCCAAGCAAGGAGCCCGATGTGGGACTGGATCCCAGGATGCTGGGATCATGACCTGAGCCTAAGGCAGCTGCTTAACCAACTGAGCCACCCAGGCGTCCCCCTAGGAAACCTTTTGTAAGCCAAAATAAAATAAATGAAAGAAAACACTTACCATGATATGGAAAAAATTTTGAGCATACCCAGACCCAAAAAATAACCTCTCTTGGGTTTTTCTGGTACCTTAGGGCACATCTTGCTAACAGATGCACAAAATAGATGGAGCTAGAGCACAGATGCTCACAGACACAGAGCTCCTGCCCAGCTTGATGCTGAGGTGCTCAGTGCTGCGCCCGGGGAGGAAGCGATCCGCGGCTGCTCTCTCTGCTCGGAGTGCAAACTGCCCCCAGGACTTCTCGCAGCAAAACCAACACTGAACGATATTTTTGCCCTTCACCTCTCTTCATAGAAGCAAAATATCCTCTTTAGATCTCTTTCGTTTAGCAAAAACAGGTCCTAACGTAGGGCTGTTCACAGAGTAAAGTGGCATCACACAGACTTTTGAAAAATGGGGAAAAGCTTTCAAACTAAAGATCCAAGAGCAACAAAAGATTGATAAATGTGACTATGTACAAATAATTTTTGAAAGGCAGAAACAATACCACAAAGCAAAAAGGTAACTGGCACACTAGGAGAAAATATTTGCAACACACATGACTTATAAAGGGCTATTACCACCCGCTTATTTTTAAACTCTGAAACTGGGGGCGCCTGGGTGGCTCAGTTGGTTAAGCCACTGCCTTCTGCTCCAGTCGTGATCCTGGAGTCCCGGAATCGAGTCCCACATTAGTCTCCCTACTCGGCAGGGAGTCTGCTTCTCCCTCTGACCTCTCTCCTCTCATGCTCTCTCTCTCTCTCTCAAATAAATAAATAAAATCTAAAAAAAAAACAAAAAAAAAAAAACAAAAAAAACTCTGAAACTGAAGAATGAAAGACCAAAAACTCAATAGAAAAAAATGAAGGGAAAAGATACAGACAGACAATTCACACGGAAGTACAAAAATGGTCTTTAAAATAAAGATGTTCAACCTCACTCATAATTAGAGAAATGAGAATTGAAACTATACTCATATACTACTTTTCACTTACCAGATTGGCAAAAGTTGGGGGAAAAAAAAAACCCAAAACACTTGTGACAGTACATTCTATTGGTAAGGCTGTGGGGAAACAGGTACTGTCATGGATTGCTGGTAGAAATCAAAATGAGGGGGTGCCTGGGTGGCTCAGTCAGTTAAGCATCTGCCTTCCCCTTGGGTCCTGATCCCGGGGTCCTGGGATCCAGCCCCAGATCTAGCTCCCTGCTCAGTGGGGAGTCGGCTTCTCTCTGCCCTTCTACCCACGCCCCTGCCCCCCACCCCCGCTCATGCTCTCTCTCTCTCAAATAAGTAAATAAAATCTTAAAAAAAAAAAAAAGAAAAAGAAAAAAGAAATCAAAATCAGTACAACCTTTTAGAAGAGAATTTGGCAAAATTTGACCAAGTACATCTGGGCTTACCTTTGGGCCCAGCAGTGCCGCCCCGGGCTGTCCCCGGAACATACACCTCCAGCAGGGTGAACCTATCTGGGGACAAAGTTGTCCGCTGCTGTATAGGGTGCAGTTGCAAGATCCAAACTCCCCCATACACAAGAGTGTTTGAATAACCCACGATACATCCACGAAACGCAGGGCTTCACACGGGAAATACAATGAGGAAGATCTCCATGAACTGATAGGATGTGATTTACAAGGTACATCGTTCAGTGAAAAAAGCAAAGCCCAGAAGAGCATTTATTGAGACCCTTCCAGAACAGTGGCATGAGGAGCTCCGACAGAAACAATCGTTAACTGGTGGAAGTTAAGAGAAAAGAAGCATTTAAACCCTAGGACAATTTTCCTAGCGTTTAAAGGGCAGACAGCAAATAGACATTTACCCTCGAACATCTGCTAAATGCAGACAAGATCAGCTAGAGTCTATGACACTTGGAGATGCCACACACTCCTTACCCCACTAGCTCAGAGCAGGGGAGCTCCGCTCCAGGTGGGGGCCGCTCCTCGCTGCTCCCCTCCTCCAGCTCCCAAGCAAAGACATCTCCCCTGGAAAGACGGGCCATCAGCCTTTCTTCTCTTTCCCAGCTCTGTGTTGCACTCCAGGCAAGTGTGGACAAGAGTTTGGGGCTCCCTTTTTGCATTGAATCTCAACTCACATGGTAGAGGGGCTACCTGGGGGCAGCAAGCCAAGAATACCAGGACCCTGGTTGCCCTCAACCCGGCTGCTAGTAGGGTGCAGCTTCTACAAGGACCCAAAGGACCAGAGGAGCCTTCCTCTGCCCTGTGCCCTCCCTCAGAGGAAGCAGGCCACTGTCCTCATTGCTGGCTCTGCAGTTAAGCATATTTTATGACAATTTTAAAAAACTAATATTTACCCCTGGATTTAGGATTAGAAGAATCTAAATTACCAGAACATCTCAAATAAACTAATGGATCCTAATGAGCTAGGAGCTTTCTAGAACTAACTCCGTAATGTCATGGATCAAATTACCCATTTTTTTAAAAAGATTTTACTTATTTATTTGACAGAGAGAGACACAGCGAGAGAGGGAACACAAGCAGGGAGAGTGGGAGAAGGAGAAGCAGGCCTCCCGCAGAGCAAGGAGCCAAATGCGGGGCTCCATCCCAGGACTCTGGGATCATGACCTGAGCCGAAGGCAGACACTTAATGACTGAGCCACCCAGGTGCCCCATCAAATAATCCATTTTGCCGGGGGGGGGGGGGTTTTTTTTTTCTTTTAAAGTTTTTATTTATTTATTTGATAGAGATCACAAGTAGGCAGAGAGGAAGGCAGAGAGAGGGGAGGAAGCAGGCTTCCCGCTGAGCAGAGAGCTCGATGCAGGGCTCAATCCCAGGACCCTGGGATCACGACCTGAGCCGAAGGCAGAGGCTTTAACCCACTGAGCCACCCAGGCGCCTCTCAAATAATCCATTTTTAACAGTAACTTTTATATTGGTACTTTAAGGTTATTTATATTAGCTATTCTTCTTGGGTGAAAAACAACTGGGAACATCCCAAATATCCATCATCTCTTCATAACTAAACAGAATGAACCTCTGATACATGAAACGAATGGAAGTTGTGAGCTAAAGCCACACAAGAAGCATGCACGTTGGGGTGCCTGGGTGGCTCAGTTGGTTAAGCAACTGCCTTCAGCTCAGATCATGATCCCAGAGTCCCACAATCGAGTCCCACATCCGGCTCCCAGCTCCATGGGGAGTCTGCTTTTCCCTCTGACCTTCTCCCCTCTCATGCTCTCTCTGACTTGCTCTCTCTCTCAAATAAATAAATAAAACCTTAAAAAAAAAAAGCATGCACACTGGGTGATTCCATCTATGTGAAGTTCTACAAAAGGCAAAACTCATGTATGTGAAAAAAATGTTAGTGGTTCTCTATATGGAATTGTTGAATCACTATATTGCACACCTGAATGGATGGAATATATCACTGTATGCTAACTACCCTGGAATTAAGGTTTTAAAAAATAAACTGGCTCTCCAAGGATGAGAATTCGTGTAGGAAGTGAAAGAGGTCACAATGGAACTTTCTGGATGGGTGGAAGTGTTTTATACATTGATTGTAGTGGTGGTTATACTGATATATATGTCTGTCAAAACTGATCAAACTATACACTTAATATAGGTTCATTTTATTTTACTCAGATTATATGCCAAAGTTAATTAAAACAAAATAGAAAGCAAAAAAAAAAAAAAAAAAGTCTGGTGTTTTCCCTGTCTGCTCATATGTAAGGAGCAATAAGAGTGAGAGAGGAGGCTTTTCAAAAAGGGGTTTCATCGTAGGGAGATCTGGGTAGCCGGTTTTGTGGGAAACTCTTGATGTCAGTATTTTTAGGTCTTCCCTAAAAAAAGAGACAGTAAGGCAATTGAGGCCAGACTACTTGGGTTGAAATACAAGGTCTACCACTCATTTGCTAAATTCCTAATTTCTCTGGGGCTCAGTTTCTTTATCTGTAAAATGGGCATGACGCTAGTGCCTGCCTCTGAGTTAAGGTGAGGATTAAATGAGTTAATGTATATAAAACAATATCTGGCACATAGTAAGCACTAAATAAACATTAGCTGTTATTGTTATCATTATTATTCAGACAAGACACTTCCAATCTTCTGCCTTGAAAACAGAATCCTGGCTCTCACTTCATAGGAGGGAACAAGAAAGATTTCTGGGGTTGGAAAAAGCTGGGTTAGAGAAGAAGCCTCGTTTATTCTCTTTGCCCTGTTTCCCAGGGAAAGGGGAGGTTATGCCTTTATTTTCTCCTATTGTATTTTGGTGAGCTTGGGGGAGGAGCAGAAGTTATTATGAATTTATCCCCCGAGGTTCCAGGAAGGAGTTGTCAAGCAAAAGAGCAGTGGAGGTGATCTGATGACATAAAAATTTACATCATATATATTAAAAGCATCATAAGCGGGGCACCTGGGTGGCTCAGTGGGTTAAAGCCTCTGCCTTCGGCTCAGGTCATGATCCCAGAGTCCTGGGATCGAGCCCCACGTTGGGCTCTCTGCTCCACAGAGAGCCTGCTTCCTCCTCTCTCTCTCCCTGCCTGCCTCTCTGACTGCTTGTGATCTCTGTCTGTCAAATAAATAAATAAAATCTTTAAAAAAAAATCTTTAAAAAAAAAGCATCATAAGCAAAATCTTAACATCATAAAAAATTAAAGATAAACAACCAAGTGTGAAAAGAACTTGCAACAAAGGTAGTATGGAAATAAAGACCTACTCCTGTAAGAACTCAGAGCTTCCTGATCAAGGGAGTCACGACCCGCACAGACTTTGGGCAGAGACGGAGAGCCTGCAGGGGAGTGAGAAAGCCTTGTGGCCGCATGGAGGTAGGTGGGGGGATTTCAGATGTGCTTTGATTGGAGATTTTGGACCCAGAGAATGTGGATGCAGGCTAACTAGACACAGAGCATCTCGTGTGATTAGTTGGTGGGGGGGCAGATATTTGGTTTTCTCAGGCTGATCCTAAGTTGGAAATTGGTGGGAGGAAGCAAAAAAAAAAAAAAAATGGGGAAAGCGACAGTCATTGATCAAGTCCTGATGTTGTGGGCAGGTTATGAGAGAGGTTGTGGTTTGGTGGCCTGGACAGGCTGCTGCAGAGGCTGTGGGGCAGAAGTCAATGGTTACATGTGGCCTGCCTGTTTTCTGTATTTACACTCAGTCTCTCAGTAAGTTAAGGTGTATAACATGTGAAGCTTATACAAAAGGGATAAGAAAAAACGTAGATGTCTCCAATAGATTAAACCGTCAAAGGATACAAAGTATGATTTCTATATTTGTAATTAGAAGTAGCCAATTCAGGGGCACCTGGGTGGCTCAGTGGGTTAAAGCCTCTGCCTTCAGCTCAGGTCATGATCTCAGGGTCCTGGGATCCAGCCCCGCATTGGGCTCTCTGCTCACCAGGGATCCTGCTTCCCCCTCTTTCTCTGCCTACTTGTGATCTCTCTCTCTGTCAAATAAATAAATAAAATCATTAAAAAAAAAAAAAAGAAGTAGCCAATTCAGTAGATTCAAATCACAGTAAAGTTTGGTTTATGCATATACAATTGCAAATGCTCAAGAAAAAAAGCGGTTCACTTTCTTGTTCCCCGCAATGAGTGTGTGTCACAGGCAATGTAGACTTGGCGTGGCTTTGTTTTCAAGAAACAAACTGTAGAATTAATTATGATGCACAGAGAAACACCGATAACGAGTAAGAGGAACCGATAATATCAGCTACAATTAATATTTTATGGATGAGTTAAGACAGTGTTTTCAAACTATGGATTATGATCCATTAGTGGTTTGAGATCAATTTACAGGGCAGTCAGTATTTTTTTTAAAAAATAGACTGGTATAGAATAGAACAGAATATTGTCTTTTTTGCCTTATCAGTTAACTTTTAGAACCCAACATTTGGGTAGGATGTGACACCAGTGTCAACAGTGAAATAATTCAACCTCATAGGAGAAGTACGTAGGGATAAAACAAGATACTGCTTGAACAGAACTGCATCAGGGGCCCCTGGGTGGCTCAACATCACTAATCATTAAAGAAATGCAAATCAAAACCACAATAAAATACCACCTCTCACTCATTAGGATGGCTACTAAAAAAAAGTGTTTCCAGGGATACGCAGAAATTGGCTCCATTATGAAACGTTGGTGAGGGACGCCTGGGTGGCTCAGTTGGTTAGGCATCTGCCTTCAGCTCAGGTCATGATCCCAGGGTCATGGGATCACATCCCACGTGGGGCTCCTTGCTAAGCAGAGAGCCTGCTTTTCCCTCTGCCTACTGTTCCCCCTGCTGTATTTTCTCTCTCTCTCTCTCTGACAAATAAAATCTTTAAAGAAAAAAAATGAGAAGGTGGCATTGAAAAACGATGCAGCCACTACAGAAAATGGTATAGCAGTTCCTTAAAATTTTAAAAATGGAAAGCCACATCACACTTATGGACAGCAATCACACTTATGGATATATATCCTAAAGAATTGCAAGTAGGGTCTCAAAAAGACATTTGCACACCCATGTTTGTTTGTTTTTTAAAATGTTTTATTTATTTATTTATTTGATAGACAGAGATCACAAGTAGGCAGAGAGGCAAAAGAGGGCAGGGTGGGGTGGGAGGGAAGCAGGCTCCCTGCGGAGCAGAGACCCCCCCCCCCATGCGGGGCTCGATCCCAGGACCCTGAGACCATGACCTGAGCCAAAGGCAGAGGCTTTAACCCAGGTGCCCCCACACCCATGTTTAATAGCAACATTATTTCACAACAGCTAAGAGGTGGAAGCACCCCAACTACATACTGATAGATGAATGAATAAACAAACTGTGGTATATACACACAACAGAATACTCCACCTTCAAAAGGAAGGAAATCCTGTCATGCTACCACGTGGGTGAACCTTGAGGACATTATGCTAAGCAAGATAAGCCAGTCACAAAAAGACAAATACTGAATGATTCCACCTACCTGAGATATCTAAAGTACTCAAATCCATAGAAACAGAAAGTAGACAAGTGATTACAGGGGTTCAAGGGAGGGGATACGGGTTCAATGGGTATAAAGTTTCATTTGGCAAGATGGAAAGGTTTTGGAGATCTGCTGCACAACAGTGTGAATAGACTTAGCACTACTGAACCATGCACAAAATGATGAAGGCTTAATTGGAAGAAAGGCAGGCAAGGACAAGCCCTCCCCCCACCAACAAGCCCTTCCCTCCCTCCCCCCAACAAGCCGGGAGAAAACCATCCTTGATTTTATACCACCCTGGAAGGAGCCCTCCCACCTTTTCCCACCTGATAGATGACAAAAACCTGATTGGATGACACTAGCAGAGAAGGTTAATCAGATTAAAACCACCCACCAACAAGCCCATAAAAACTCTTAGATTTAAAAAGCCCGGTGGCTACTTTTTTGGGTTGCTTCTCTGTTCAGGAGCTTTGCGCTTTTATCATTCAATAAACTTTACTATCACTCATTGAGCTTTGCTTTGCTGCCCACCTCTCTGGTCTACCTCTTCATTCTTTAAAGCGGCATGACCGAGAACCACAGGCACAGAAGGAGAAGAAATCCTGCAGCAATAATAATGGCTAAGATGGGAAGTTTTATGTGTCTTTAGTACAATTAAAAATAAAGCTTAGGGGCACCTGTGTGGCTCAGTCAAAGTGTCTGCCTTCAGCTCAGGTCATGATCTCAGGGTGGCAGGATAGAGCCTCACATCCGGCTCTCTGCTCAGAGGAGAGTCTGCTTCTCCTTCTCCCTCTGTGCTCCTCTCAAGTCAAATCTTACGTAAAATTTGAAAATTAATTACTTTAAGGTTTTATTTTTAAGTAATCTGCACCCAAAGTGGGACTTGAACTTACCACCCTGAGATCAAAAGTCACATGCTGTACTTACTTAAAAAAAACCTTTTTAAACTAAAAGAAGATAACCATCTGTTACTACCTTCCCAAAGCTTTTTAGTGATAATCTTAAATGTTGGTGAGAGTTTAATGAGTAGTCTTACCATTGCTGGTAGAAGCATCTCTTACAAGAGAACAGTTTGACAAGATCTTTCAAGAGACCTTGGGGCCGCTGGGTGGCTCAGTGGGTTAAGCCTCTGCCCTTGGCTTAGGTGGTGATCTCAGGGTCCTGGGATCCAGCCCTGCAAGGAGCTCTCTGCTCAGCAGGAAGCCTGCTTCCCACCCTCCCCCCATCCCCCCCAATCCCACTGCCTGCTACTCTGCCTACTTGTGATCTCTCTGTCAAGTAAATAAAATCTTTTTTGAAAAAAGAGAACTTTTTAAAAAAAGAAAACCCTTCACCTCAGTAGCTCTATTTCTAGCAATCTATCCTAAGGGAAAAAAATTTTTTTTTTAGATTTTTTTTTATTTATTTATTAGTTAGAGAGAGAGAGAGCAAGTGAGCACAGGCAGACAGAGTGGCAGGCAGAGGCAGAGGGAGAAGCAGGCTCCCTGCCGAGCAAGGAGCCCGATGTGGGACTCGATCCCAGGATGCTGGGATCATGACCCGAGCCGAGCCGAAGGCAGCCGCTTAACCAACTGAGCCACCCAGGTGTCCCCTAAGGGAAAATTTTTAATGTGGACAAGGATTTGGGCACAAAGATGTTCATTACATTCTTTTACTATTTAAGAGAAAAATTGTAAGCAGTATAAATATCGAAAACGTGGCAACAGTAAAGACCATTTGGACATCAGAAAGTGAAGAAAATGTCTTAAATTCACAGGATGCCATGCCATAGAGTCATTCAAACGCATATTCATAAATGTTAATGGAAAAATGTGTATGATACAATGTTCTGTTAGGATAATTTTTTTTTAGGATAATTTTTTTTTAAGATAAAATCATGACTCTCACATAAATATAAAGAGCATTCATCAAAGATTGAATTTCACTTATTAATTAATGAGGGAACCGGTAAGGTGTTAAAACCAGTTCAAACAAGAATTCAAATAATCCCACAGGAACAGATCAATCAGGAATACTTTAATGAATTTACAAATAGATACGAAACTGACTCATCTACTTAGGGATTTGGAAATCTTACCCCTCCACCCACCCGAGAAATTTGCATATCTATGGGCCAGAGTAATTTGCATCACTACCTCTCAGTGGAGAAAGTAGTGAACAGGATAAGAAGGCCTCATTTTTCTTTCCTCTTCTTGCCTCCATTTCAAAATCTCTTAGAACTTTCCTAACAGTTGAAATCATCAGAATATAAAATTAAATATATAGCATTGTCTCAGTTAAGAAAAAAAAAAGGAGAGAGAGAAATTCACCCTAAATATTAGCATGGTTTTTTGGTTAATGGTGGAGTTAGTGGTTCATTTGCATCGTTCATCTTTTCTCTTTGCCAAATTTTGAACAATAAAAACATAGTCTTTTTATAATAAAAGTTTTCAAAACTACAACCATAAGACAGTTCACCTGAAGTACAAAGATCCCAATGATGGTACCCCTAAAATTAATTAATACTCGGGAAATTTTGTATCTAAATCTAAATAAATCTATATACGATCTAAAGTTAAGAGCCAAGATGAAATGCCTGGGATTAGCTACCTGTGGAAATACTCCCCAAAAGCAATCTTTCTCTGAACAAATTTGATGATAAATATTTTTGAGGAGACAAAGCATGTTTTCAAATTCCTTAGGGAAATCACGATCTAAGACTACGAGATGAGTATTTTTTAATTATTAATTCTAACATGAATTATACTAGGGATGAGATTTGGTAAAGGTAACTTGTGGTCTGCCTGGAATAGCAGGGGGTGGGGGGACGTCTAAACATAAAGGATTTGCCAGTGTTTCCTCAGTAGCTCTCAGAGGAAAGAATATACTGATTTGAAGAAAAAAAAGAAAGAAAGAAAGAATATACTGATTTGAGATGGCTAGTCCTAAGTACGTCAGGAGAAATATATTTTCTTAGAATAGAGAAGGACAATTCAACTGTTTACTGTACTATGGTGTAAGAGATACTTCTAAAAGAACATCCAACTCCTTTTGTTCTCCTAAAGTAAATACAAAATGGAGACCAAACTTGAGAATTCCTTGAGTCAAATAAGCAAAACTAAATCTAGCTTATTCGTGAACTGAAGTGAAACAGGTTTTTTCTTATAAATGTGTCTGATAATCATAATAGAAACTCAGATCAGCTTCCTTAAAATGGCATAAAATAATCACTTCTCACCTATCCCCTACTGTCTGGAAACCCCCCCATTGTAATAACCAATCACTGTCAAGGTTAAACAACTTCCTCATTTTCATTCTATAAGCCATCCTATAACTTCGCTGCCTCTGAACTTCCTATGTCTTGTATTTGAAAGCTCTCAGTTTGCAAATTGTTCTTATCTGCACAGTTAGCTCTTACTAAATGCCATTTTACTGATCTGGTACCTGTAATGTCACTATTTCTGGGTTTTCGACAGTTCTCATTCTATTTACCTCTTC
>RCUC01001401.1:0-27311 GCA_003697995.1 Taxidea taxus jeffersonii | reverse complement strand
ATTTAGTAAAATATTCATTCCTAAATACATAAAAAGTATTTACAATTCTGGAACTTGAGGAGGTAAGCTTTTATCACCTGGAAAATTCTCTTTCATTATGATGCTGAATAAATTGGATGTTACTGTACTAGGAAACAAATTTCACCTTTCATCTTCTTTTTAAATTTTAAGATAAAATCACAATATAAATATATAAATATACACAATGTTTCTGTGTTAGAATATTCAGTAGAAAGGGACAGTTTTAATAGGTTAAAGTTCCAATTATTTAAATGTCAAGTAATCAAATGTAACGTTTTATCTCTACACACACAAATAAAATTGAAAAACTCTGAAATAGACAGAGAGCCTCTTTCAATCAACAACTATTTGTATCTCTTCCACTAACCATAAATGCTGCAGATGCCATAGAGTGGCATGCTATCTAGCCCCTGTGCTCACAGATTCACTCAGTGGACAGCCATCACAATGGCCCCAGGAGGAGAGAAAATAATATAAAATTATAGATAACTAATACAAAGCAGAGTAAATTGGGACACAAAGCAACCAGAAAGAACCTTAAACTGGAGAAAATTAGCAACAGCTCCATAGAGAAGATGGCATTTAAGAAGGATTTTGAAAGATCGAATCAACCTGTAGGGAGATAAGGTAGTAGGGTATTTTAGAGATCGTAAGAGCACAAGCAGGTGGTACAGAATGAGATGGATTTGGGGAAAATGCTGAGTAGTTTCAAATAGATTTTGAATAGGGAAACTGGTACATAAAGCTTGAGTTAGATGGATATAACATTCTTGGGCTCTGAATGCCAGACTCAGACTTCTGTACACCTTTCATGTAAAACATGCTTGTTTTGCCATGCAATCTGGCCTAGACCAGAGGCTAGAGAGTACAAATGACCTAGATCTCAGAGTCTTCAGCAAAATCCTTGGAGATCTGTCTGACCAGGTTTTCTTGAATTCTAGTCTTCTTAAATGCATATGAGCAAACTACTTTTTTCTTTGATGATTTATATCCAGGGACACTGTAACTGCTTATGAATGCAAGCATTTTTATAACAGATTTATTTTTATTTTTTTTCAGTGATTCAAAATTCATTGTTTATGCACCACATTCAGTGCTCCATGCAATATGTGCCCTCCATAATACCCACCACCAGGCTCCCCCAATGCCCCCCCACCCCTCAGTTTGTTTCTCAGAGTCCACAATCTCTCATGGTTTGTCTCCCCCTCTGATTTCCCCCAACTCACTTCTCCTCGCCATCTCCCACTGTCCTCTGTGTTATTTCTTACGTTCCACAAGTAAGTGAAAGCATATGGTAATTGACTCTCTCTGCTTGACTTATTTCACTCAGCATAATTTCTTCCATTCCCATCCATGTTGATACAAAAGTTGGGTATTCATCCTTTCTGAAGGAGGCATAATACTCCTTTGAATATATGGGCCACATCTTCTTTGTCCATTCATCTGTTGGAGGGCATCTTGGCTCTCTCCACAGTTCGGTGACTGTGGCTATTGGTGCTATGAACATTGGGATACAGATGACCCTTCTTTTCACTACATCACTATCTTTGGGGTAAATACCCAGTAGTGAAATTTCAGGGTCTTAGGGAAGCTCTATTTTTAAATTCTTAAGGAATCTCCACACTGTTTTCCGAAGTGCCTGCACCAACTTGCATTCCCAACAGTGTAAGAGGGTTCCCCTTTCTCCACATCCTCTCCAACACTTGTTGTTTACTGTCTTGTTGATTTTGGCCATTCTAACTGGTGTAAGGTTGTATCTCATTGTGGTTTTGATTTGAATCTCCTTGATGGCTAATGATGAACATTTTTTCATGTGTCTGTTAGCCATCTGTATGTCTTCTTTGGACAAGTTTCTGTTTATGTCTTCTGCCCATTTTTTAAATGTGATTATCTGTTTTTTGAGTGTTGAGTTTGAGGAGTTCTTTATAGATCTTGGATATCAGCCCTTTGTCTGTATTGTCATTTGTGAATATCTTCTCCCATTCCATGGGTTGCCTCTTTGTTTTGTTGACTGTTTCCTTTGCTGTGCAGAAGATTTTGATCTTGATGAAGTCCCAAAAGTTCATTTTCACTTTTGTCTCCTTTGCCTTTGGAGACATGTCTTGAAAGAAGTTGCTGTGGCTGATGTCAAAGAGGTTACTGCCTATGTTCTCCTCCAATATTCTGATAGATTCCTGCCTCATGCTTAAGTCTTTTATCCATTTCGAGTTTATCTTTGTGTATGGTGTAAGAGAATGGTTGAGTTTCATTCTTCTACACACAGCTGTCCAATTTTCCCAGCACCATGTTTTGAAGAGACTGTCTTTTTTCCACTGTATATTTTTTCCTGCTTTGTCAAAGATTATTTGACCATAGAGTTGAGAGTCCATATCTGGGCTTTCTACTCTGTTCCACTGGTCTAAGTGTCTGTTTTTGTGCCAGTACCATGCTGTCTTGGTGATCACAGAGATTGAAGCAGTGATCAAAAACCAAACAAGAGGGGCACCTGGGTGGCTCAGTGGTTTAAGGCCTCTGCCTTTGGCTCGGGTCATGATCCCAAGGTCCTGGGATTGAGCCCCACATTGGGTTCTCTGCTCAGCGGGGAGCCTGCTTCCCCCCCCTCTGTCTCTGCCTGCCTCTCTGCCTACTTGTGATCTCTCTCCCTGTCAAATGAATAAATAAAATATTAAAAAAAAAAACAAACAAGAGCCCAGGACCTGATGGATTCCCTGGAGAATTCTACCAAAAATTCAAAGAAGAAATAATGCCTATTCCCCTGAAGCTGTTTCAAAAAATAGAAACAGAAGGAAAACTTCCAGACTCTTTTTATGAAGCCAGCATTACCCTGATCCCCAAACCAGGCAAAGACTCCACCAAAAAGGACAATTTCAGATCAATATCCCTAATGAAGATGGATGCCAAGTTTCTCAACAAGATCCTAGCTAATAGGATCCAACAGTACATTAAAAAGATTATCCACCATGACCAGGTGGGGTTTATCCCTGGGATGCAAGGGTGGTTCAACATTTGCAAATCAGTCAATGTGACAGAATAAATCAATAAGAGAAGAGAGAAGGACACATGGTCCTCTCAATTGATGCAGAAAAAGCATTTGACAAGATACAGCATCTGTGCCTGATTAAAACTCTTCAAAGTATAGGGATAGAGGGAACATTCCTCAACTTCATAAAAGCTATCTATGAAAAACCCACAGTGAATATCATCCTCAATGATATTCAAAAGTTGACAGCCTTCCGTTTGAGATCAGGAACACGACAAGGATGTCCACTCTTGCCACTGCTGTTCAACATAGTACTAGAAGTCCTAGCAACAGCAATCAGACAACAAAAAGAAATAAAAGGTATTCAAATTGACAAAGAAGAAGTCAAACTCTCTCCCTTCACAGATGACATGATACTTTACATGGAAAACCCCAAAGACTCCACCCCCAAACTACTAGAACTCATACAGCAATTCAGTAATGTGGCAGGATACAAAATCAATGTACAGAAATCAGTTGCTCTCTTATACACTAACAATGAAAAGATAGAAAGGGAAATTAGAGAATCAATTCCATTTACTATAGCACCAAGAACCCTTGGGAATAATCCTAACCAAAGAGGTAAAGGATTTATACTTGAGGAACTACAGGACACTCATGAAAGAAATTGAAGAAGACACAAAAAGATGGAAAAGCATTCCATGCTCATGGATTGGAAGAATAAACATTGTTAAAATGTCTATACTGCTTAGAGCAATCTATACTTTCAGTGCCATCCCAATCAAAATTCCACTGACATTTTTCAAAGAGCTGGAACAAACAATCCTAAAATTTGTATGGAACCAGAAGGGATCCCACATTGCCAAGGAAATGTTGAAAAAGAAAAACAAAACTGGGGGCATCACGTTGACTGATTTCAAGCTTTACTACAAAGCTGTGATCACTATAACAGATTTATTGAAATATAATTCACATACCATAAGATTTACTCTTTTAAATTGTACAATGCAATGAGTTTTGGCACATTTACAGAGTTGTTATGCTACTATTACCAATATCTAATTTTAGAACATTTTTATCACCCTAAAAATAAACTGCATACCTAGTAGCTCTCCAGTCTTCCAACCCCCCAGTCTCAAGAAACCACTAATCTATATTCTGTCTCTGTAGCTTTGTCTATTGTGGACATTTCATATCAATAGAATCATACAATATATGGCTGTGTTGGTCAGGTTTCTCCAGAGAAATAGAACAGGTTGTATACAAGTTACATGTATGTGTGTGTGTATGTGTGTGTGTGTGTGTGTGTGTGTGTTATAGGAATTGACTTGTGGTTATGGAGGCTGAGAAATTCCACAATCTGCTAGCTACAACTGGAGAAAAAGGAAAGCCAGTGGTAAAATTCAGTCCAAATCCAAAGACCCAAGAAACAGGAACACCTACATCCAGGAGCAGAAGACAGATGTCCCCTCTCAGTAAGAGAGAATCTCCCTTTCTTCATGTTTTTGTTCCATTTGAGTCTCTGGTGGTGAGGATGCTGGCTACCAACGTTGGTGAGGGTGGATCTCTTCCCTCGATCTCTTCACTCAATCTACTGAATCAAATGCTAACCTCTTCCAGAATGCTCTCTCAGACACACCCAGAAATAATATTTTACCAGCTATCTGGACATCCTTTAGGCAAGTCAAGTTGACACATACAGTTAATAATCACAGCAGCCTTGGGGCTCCTGGGTGGCTCAGTGGGTTAAAGCCTCTGCCTTCCGCTCAGGTCATGATCCCAGGGTCCTGGGATCGAGCCCCACATCGGGCTCTCTGCTTAGTGGGGAGCCTGCTTCCTCCTCTCTCTCTCTCTCTCTGCCTGCCCCCTGCCTACTTGTGGTCTCTGTCAAATAAATAAATAAAATCTTTAAAAAAAATAATAATCAGGGGGAGGAGGAGTCAAGATGGCGGAGAAGTAGCAGGCTGAGATGACATCAGCCAGCAGGAGATCAGCTAGTTAGCCTACCAAACCATTCTGAACACCTACAAATCCAACAGAAGATCAAAGGGAAGAAAAACAACAATTCTAGAAACAGAAAATCGACCACTTTCTAAAAGGTAGGACCAGAGGAGAAGTGAATCCAACGCGACGGGAAGATAGACCCCAGGGGGAGGGGCCGGCTCCCGGCAAGCGGCGGAGCACAAAATCAGGACTTTTAAAAGTCTGCTCCACAGAGGGACATCGCTCCAGAGGCTAAACTGGGGTGAAGGCCTCACGGGGACAACGTGGACTCAGGTCCCGCGGGGTCACAGAAGGATCGGGGGTGTCTGAGTGTCACAGAGCTCACAGGTATTAGAGCGGGGAAGCCGGCTGTGGAGACAGAGCCGAGGTTTCCTAGTGGTCTGTGACACGGACCGGTGCTCTGTGGCAGGGGCCGGTGCTCTGTGCGAGGGGTCCCCACAAGATCCGGGGAGACTCCGACCCGGGAGAGCTCAGGGATCTACGGGGTTCGGAGACTCCAGGTGGGACTCTGCCAGAGACAGAGACGCTTGGTCACAGGCTGGGTGAGCTCGGAGCACTCCCAGAAGCCAGTGAGACGGGACTGATTACACACGATTTTCTCTGAGCGCGGTCTCCGGGCGCGTGCGGTCTCCGGGCGCAAACGTGGGCTGGGAGACCGGAGGGATTAAACGCTTTTCTCTGAAGGCGCACTGAAGACTGGGGCCCCTACCTCTCGGCTCCTCTGAACCGGAGATTGGGAGGCCGCCATTGTCATTCCCGTCCTCCAGAAATCTACGGAAAGCGTTCAGGGAACAAAAGCTCCCGAAAGCGAACCTGAGAGGATTACTTTGCCTGGCCCCTGGTAAGGGCGGTGCAACTCCGCCTGGGGCAAAGACACCTGAGAATCACTACAACAGGCCCCTCCCCCAGAAGATCAAAGAAATCCAGCCAAGACCAAGTTCACTTAACAAGGAGAACAGCGGATTCTTATCTGGACAAAATGACAAGGCAGAAAAACTCACCACAAAAAAAAGAGCAGGAGACAGGACCGAAGGCTAGGGACCTAATCAATACAGACATTGGTAATATGTCAGATCTGGAATTCAGGATGACGATTCTCAAGGTTCTAGCCGGGCTCGAAAAAGGCATGGAAGATATTAGAGAAACCCTGTCAGGAGAAATAAAAACCCTTTCTGGAGAAATAAAAGAAATAAAGTCTAATCAAGTTGAAATAAAAAAAGCTATTAATGAGGTGCAATAAAAAATGGAGGCTCTTACTGCTAGGATAAATGAGGCAGAAGACAGAATTAGTGATATAGAAGACCAAATGACAGAGAATAAAGAAGCTGACCAAAAGAGAGACAAACAACTACTGGACCACGAGGGGAGAATTCGAGAGATAAGTGATATCATAAGATGAAACAACATTAGAATAATTGGGATTCCAGAAAAAGAAGAAAGAGAAATAGGAACAGAAGGTATACTGGAGAGGATTATTGTAGAGAATTTCCCTAATATAGCAAGGGGAACAAGCATCAAAATCCAGGAGGTGCAGAGAACACCCCTCAAAATCAATAGGAACCGACCCACACCCCGCCATCTAATAGTAAAATTTACAAGTCTTAGCGACAAAGAGAAAATCCTGAAAGCAGCACGGGACAAGAAGTCTGTAACATACAATGGTAAAAATATTAGATTGGCAGCAGACTTATCCACAGAGACCTGGCAGGCCAGAAAGAACTGGCATGATATATTCAGAGCACTAAACGAGAAAAACATGCAGCCAAGAATACTTTATCCAGCTAGGTTATCATTGAAAATAGAAGGAGAGATTAAAAGCTTCCAGGACAAACAAAAACTGAAAGAGTTTGTAAACACCAAACCAGCTCTACAGGAAATATTGAAAGGGGTCCTCTAAGCAAAGAGAGACCCTAAAAGTATTACCAGAAAGGAACAGAGACATTATACAGTAACAATCACCATACAGGCAATACAATGGCACTAAACTCATATCTCTCAATAGTTACCCTGAATGTAAATGGGCTAAATGCCCCAATCAAAAGACACAGGGTTTCAGAATGGATAAAAAAACAAAACCCATCCTTATGCTGCCTACAAGAAACTCATCTTAGACCTGAAGACACCTCCAGATTGAAAGTGAGGGGGTGGAAAACAATTTACCATGCTAATGGACATCAGAAGAAAGCTGGGGTGGCAATCCTTATATCAGATCAATTAGATTTTAAGCCAAAGACTATAATAAGAGATGAGGAAGGACACTTCATCATACTCAAAGGGTCTGTCCAACAAGAAGATCTAACAATTTTAAATATCTATGCCCCTAACATGGGAGCAGCCAACTATATAAACCAATTAATAACAAAATCAAAGAAACACATTGACAAGAATACAATAATAGTTGGAGACTTTAATACACCCCTCACTGAAATGGACAGATCATCCAAGCAAAAGATCAACAAGGAAATAAAGGTCTTAAATGACACACTGGACGAGATGGACATCACAGATATATTCAGAACATTCTACCCCAAAGCAACAGAATACACGTTCTTCTCTAGTGCCCATGGAACATTCTCCAGAATAGATCACATCATGGGTCATAAATCAGGTCTCAACCGGTATCAAAAGATTGGGATCATTCCCTGCATATTTTCAGACCACAATGCTCTGAAGCTAGAACTCAATCACAAGAGGAAATTTGGAAAGAGCACAAATACATGGAGACTCAACAGCATCCTTCTAAAAAATGAATGGGTCAACCAGGAAATTAAAGAAGAATTGAAAAAAACCATGGAAACAAATGATAATGAAAACACAACAGTCCAAAATCTGTGGGACACAGCAAAGGCAGTCCTGAGAGGAAAATATATAGCGATACAAGCCTATCTCAAGAAACAGGAAAGGTCTCAAATACACAACCTAACCCTACACCTTAAGGAACTCGAGAAAGAACAACAAAGAAAGCCTAACCCAGCAGGAGAAGAGAAATAATAAAGATCAAAGCAGAAATCAATGAAATAGAAACCAAAAAAACAATAGAACAAATCAATGAAACTAGGAGCTGGTTCTTTGAAAGAATTAATAAGATTGATAAACCCCTGGCCAGACTTATCCAAAAGAAAAGAGAAAGGACCCAAATAAAGAAAATCATGAATGAAAGAGGAGAGATCACAGCCAACACCAAAGAAATACAAACAATCATAAGAACATATTATGAACAACTCTATGCCAACAAATTCGACAATCTGGAAGAAATGGATGCTTTCCTAGAGACATATAAACTGCCAAAACTGAACCAGGAAGAAATAGAAAACCTGAATAGGCCCATAACCAGTAAGGAGATTGAAACAGTCATCAAAAATCTCCAAACAAACAAAAGCCCAGGGCCAGATGGCTTCCCAGGGGAATTCTACCAAACATTTAAAGAAGAATTAATTCCTATTCTCCTGAAACTGTTCCAAAAAATAGAAATGGAAGGAAAACTTCCAAACTCATTTTATGAGGCCAGCATCACCTTGATCCCCAAACCAGACAAGGATCCCATCAAAAAAGAGAATTACAGACCAATATCCTTGATGAACATAGATGCGAAAATTCTCACCAAAATACTAGCCAATAGGATCCAACAGTACATTAAAAGGATTATTCACCACGACCAAGTGGGATTTATTCCAGGGCAGTGGGTTGGTTCAACATCCGCAAATCAATCAATGTGATACAGTACATTAACAAAAGAAAGAACAAGAACCATATGATACTCTCAATAGATGCTGAAAAAGCATTTGATAAAGTGCAACATCCCTTCCTAATCAAAACTCTTCAAAGTGTAGGGATAGAAGGCACATACCTCAATATTATCAAAGCCATCTATGAAAAACCCACGGCAAGTATCATTCTCAATGGAGAAAAACTGAGAGCTTTTCCGTTAAGGTCAGGAACACGGCAGGGATGTCCACTATCACCACTGCTATTCAACATAGTACTAGAAGTCCTAGCCTCAGCAATCAGACAACAAAAAGAAATTAAAGGCATCCAAATCGGCAAAGAAGAAGTCAAACTATCGCTCTTTGCAGATGATATGATACTATATGTGGAAAACCCAAAAGGCTCCACTCCAAAACTGCTAGAGCTTGTACAGGAATTCAGTAAAGTGTCAGGATATAAAATCAATGCACAGAAATCAGTTGCATTTCTTTACACCAACAACAAGACAGAAGAAAGAGAAATTAAGGAGTCAATCCCATTTACAATTACACCCAAACCATAAGATACCTAGGAATAAACCTAACCAAAGAGGCAAAGAATCTATACTCAGAGAACTATAAAGTACTCATGAAAGAAATTGAGGAAGACACAAAGAAATGGAAAAATGTTCCATGCTCATGGATTGGAAGAATAAATATTGTGAAAATGTCTATGCTACCTAAAGCTATCTACACATTTAATGCAATGCCTATCAAAATCCCATCCAATTTTTTCAAAGAAATGGAACAAATAATCCTAAAATGTATATGGAACCAGAAAAGACCTCGAATAGCCAAAGGAATATTGAAAAAGAAAACCAAAGTTGGTGGCATCACAATTCCTGACTTCAAGCTCTACTACAAAGCTGTCATCATTAAGACAGTATGGTACTGGCACAAAAACAGACACATAGATCAATGGAACAGAATAGAGAGCCCAGAAATAGACCCTCAACTCTATGGTCAACTAATCTTCGATAAAGCAGGAAAGAACATCCAATGGAAAAAAGACAGCCTCTTCAACAAATGGTGTTGGGAAAATTGGACAGCCACATGCAGAAAAATGAAATTGGACCATTTCCTTACACCACACACGAAAATAGACTCAAAATGGATGAAGGACCTCAACGTGAGAAAGGAATCCATCAAAATCCTTGAGGAGAACACAGGCAGCAACCTCTTCGACCTCAGCCGCAGCAACTTCTTCCTAGGAACAACGCCAAAGGCAAGGGAAGCAAGGGAAAAAATGAACTATTGGGACTTCATCAAGATCAAAAGCTTTTGCACAGCAAAGGAAACAGTCAACAAAACCAAAAGACAACTGACAGAGTGGGAAAAGATATTTGCAAACGACATATCAGATAAAGGGCTAGTATCCAAAATCTACAAAGAGCTTAGCAAACTCAACACCCAAAGAACAAATAATCCAATCAAGAAATGGGCAGAGGACATGAACAGACATTTCTGCAAAGAAGACATCCAGATGGCCAACAGACCCATGAAAAAGTGCTCCACATCACTGGGCATCAGGGAAATACAAATCAAAACCACAATGAGATACCACCTCACACCAGTCAGAATGGCTAAAATGAACAAGTCAGGAAATGACAGATGCTGGCGAGGATGTGGAGAAAGGGGAACCCTCCTAGACTGTTGGTGGGAATGCAAGCTGGTGCAACCACTCTGGAAAACAGCATGGAGGTTCCTCAAAAAATTGAAAATAGAGCTACCTTATGACCCAGCAATTGCACTACTGCAATTGTACCCTAAAGATACAAACGTAGTGATCCGAAGGGGCACGTGTACCGGAATGTTTATAGCAGCAATGTCCATAATAGCCAAGTTATGGAAAGAACCTAGATGTCCATCAACAGATGAATGGATAAAGAAGAGGTGGTATATATATACAATGGAATACTATGCAGCCATCAAAAGAAATGAAATCTTACCATTTGCGACAACATGGATGGAACTAGAGCGTATTATGCTTAACAAAATAAGTCAACTGGAGAAACACAACTATCACATGATCTTCCTGATATGAGGAAGTGGAGATGCAACAGGGGTGGGAGTTAAGGTGGTAGGAAAAGTAAAAATGAAACAAGATGGGATTGGGAGGGAGACAAACCAAAAGAGACTCTTAATGTCATAAAACAAACTGAGGGGGGTGGGGGGTTACATTATATGTTTAAATAAAGCTTAAATAAAAAAAAAATTATAATAATCACGGCAGCCTTTTGTGTCAGCCTTTTGTGTCTGTCTTCTTGTGTCTGTCACTTGCAATGTTCATACATGTTGTAGAAGTATCAGTACTTCATTTCTTTTTATGATTGAGTAATATTTCACTAACTGGTCATATCACAATTTGCTTATCTATTCATCAGTTAATAGATATTTGGGTTGTTTTCACTTTTTCTCTATTATGAATGATGCTGTTCAAAATATTCACAGACACATTTTCATTTGTATGTTTCATTTCTCATGAGTATATATCTGGGAATGAAAGTGCTCTGTCATGGTAACTCTGTCTTTAACATTTTGAGGAACTTTCTACTCTTTTCCAAAGTGGCTGCACTATTGTATAATCCCACCAAGAATGTGCAATATATGAGGATTTAATTTTCTTCATATCTTTACCAACACTTGCTATTGCTGGTGGTTTTTGTTTTAGTCTTCCCAGTATATGTAAAGTGCTATCTTGTCATAGTTTTCATTTACATTTCTCTAATGACTAATGATAGTATCTTTTCATGTGGTTATTTTTGCCATTTTATATATGCTTTCAAGAAATCTTTCCAAATCACTTGTTCATTTTTAAAAATTGGGTTGTCTTTTTTAAATTTTTGAGTTGTATGATTTTTTATTTCTTTGTGTATTCTGCATATAAGCTACTTATCAGATATGTGATTTGAAGAGAGTTGCTGCAGCTTTGTGGGTTATATTCTCACTTTCTCTATGATGTCTTTTGAAGCACAAAAGTTTTACATTTTGATGATGTCTAATTTATCTGTTTTTTTCTTGTCACTTGTGCTTTTGGTGTCATGTCTAAGAAACCATTGCATAGCCTAAGTTTTAAAAAAAGATTTATTCTCATATTTTATTCTGAGAGTTTTATAGTTTCAGCTCTTATATTTAGACTTGTGATCTTTTTCATATAAGTTTTGTATACTGGTGTAAGATTGGGATCCAACTTCATTCTTTTGCATGTTGATATCTAGTTTTCCCAGAACCATTTTTTAATAGATTATCCTTTTCCATTGAATTGTCTTGGCACCGCAGACACAAATGTGTTTTAATGGTTACCATACATGTTTGAACACATACTTATCCTTTACTAAATTCTTTCATCAGGTTTTAGATTAAATATATTATCGTCCAGGGAACCTCCGTGGCTCAGTTAGTTAAGCATCTGTCTTTGACTCAGGACATGATCACAGGTTCCTGGGATGAGCCCCATGTCAGTCTCATCCTGAGGCAGCAGGGAGTCTGCTTCTCCCTCTCCCTCTGCCCCTACTCCTGCTCTCTCTCTCTCTAATAAATAAAATCTTTTAAAAATTTAAAAATATATACTATTTTCCAAGTGAACAATTATAGGAAATATAGAAGGATTCATTTCTTAATTATAAGCTTGGTGGTCTTAGAAATTGACCTAAAAATTTGGTCTTGTCTTCAGATTATGAAAAGGGTCCCTATTTAAATCCTGAGACTAATCTCTATTTCTGAGTCTGCTTCTCAGAGAATTCACCTGAGACATCTCTAATCAGGGGACAGGGCCTCTTAGTAGAGAGGTCTATTCATGATGGAATACAGTTAGGAGCTCATGATCATTGTGGACAGATCTTTTGGAATCAGAAAAGACCCCAAATAGCCAGAGGAATGTTGAAAAAGAAAACCAAAGCTGATAGCATCACAATTCCAGACGTTAAACTCTATTACAAGACTGTAATCATCAAGACAGTATACTACTGGCACAAAAACAGACACATAGATCAATGGAACAGAATAGAGAGCACAGAAATAGATCCTCAACTCTATGGTCAACTAATCTTTGACAAAGCAGGAAAGAATGTACAGTGGAAAAAAGACAGTCTCTTCAACAAATGGTGTTGGGAAAATTGGACAGCCACATGTAGAAGAATGAAACTGGACCATTTCCTTACACCATACACAAAAATAGACTCAAAATGGATGAAAGACCTCAATGTGAGATCCATCAAAGTCCTTGAAGAGAACACAGGCAGCAATGTCTTCTAGTTTAGCCACAGCAAATTCTTCCTAGAAACATTGCCAAAGGAAAGGGAAGCAAGGGCAAAAATGAAGTACTGGGACTTCATCAAGATAAAAAAGCTTTTGCACAGTAAAGGAAACAGTCAACAAGACTAAAAGACAAGTGACAGAATGGAAGAAGATATTTGCAATGACATATCAGAGAAAGGGCTAGTATCCAAAATGTATAAAGAAGTTATCAAACTCAATACCCAAAGAACAAATAACCCACTCAAGAAATGGGCAGAGAGGGCGCCTGGGTGGCTCAGTGGGTTAAGCTGCTGCCCTCGGCTCAGGTCATGATCTCAGGGTCCTGGGATCGAGTCCCGCATTGGGATCTCTGCTCAGCAGGGAGCCTGCTTCCCTTTCTCTCTCTCTCTCTCTGCCTGCCTCTCTGCCTACTTGTGATCTCTCTCTGTCAAATAAATAAATAAAATATTTAAAAAAAAAAAAGAAATGGGCAGAGAACATGAACAGACATTTCTGCAAGGAAGACATCCAAGTGGCCAACAGACACATGAAAAACTGCTTAACATCACTCGATACCAGGGAAATACAAATCAAAACCACAGTGAGATACCACCTCACTACAGTCAGAATGGCTAAAGTTAACAAGTCAGGAAATTACAGATGTTGGCGAGGATGCAGAGAAAGGGGAACTCTCTTACAGTGTTCGTGGGAATGCAAGCTGGTGCAACCACTCTGGAAAACAGTATGGAGGTCCCTCAAAAAGTTGAAAACAGAGCTAACCTACGACCCAGCAATTGCACTACTGGGTATTTATCCTAAAGATACAAATGTAGTGATCCAAAGGGGCACATGCACTTGAATGTTTATAGCAGCAATGTCCACAATAGCCAAACTATGGAAAGAGCATAGGATGTCCATCAACAGATGAATAGATAAAGAAGATGTGATATATATACATACACACACACACACACACATGCATGCACGTGCATGCACACACACATGTATGTATATATATATATGTGATATACATATAATGGAATATACAACATATATATAATGGAATACTATGCAGCCATCAAAAGAAACAAAATCTTGCCATTTGCAATGACATGGATAGAACTAGAGGGTATTATGCTAAGTGAAATAAGTCAATCAGAGAAAGACAATTATCATATGGTCTCACTGATATGAGGAATTTGAGAAACAAGACAGAGGATCATAGTGGAAAAGAGGGAAAATGAAATGAGATGAAACCAGAGAAGTCAACAAACCATAAGAGACTCTTAATCTTGGGAAACAAACTGAGTGTTGCTGGAGGGGAGGGGAGTGGGAGGGACAGGGTGGCTTGGTGATGGACATTGGGGAGAGTATGTGCTATGGTGAATGCTGTGCATTGTGTAAGACTAATGAATCACAGACCTGAAACAAATAATATATTATATGTTAAAAAAAAAAAAAGACAGAGAAGAGCAAGACTGACTAGCTATCCTTGCCCAATTTCTCTTTCCAAATTCACTAAATGAGAGTGGAGTGAATGAAGGGATATAAGGGACTAGGATTTAACACTAAGTCATACAGTCATATATGTCATCTGTGTAACACATAGTCATCTGTATGAAAAGAAACGTAAAGAGGGAGAGAATAAGCATCTTCCCCAAAACCATGTACCAAATACCTCTGGAAAGTGCCCTGCTCTGGTGCAGGTCTTAATTCTTTTCTGCTTCCCTCCCCATTCCACTTTCCCAAGTTATTCAGTGAGAAGAATCTGATACTCACCCTGTTTACTTATAGATTTAAGATGAGGGTTTACCACATACAGATTGTAATTGCTTCTTGATTGTAAGGCCTTTCCTATGAACAGTCAGTCATCCCAGGTGATGAATTTTTCATTTCCTTTCACCCAAAGACCAACTGACTCATAAATCTTGCTCAAAGCAAAGGACAGCTTTGTTGGGAAACTTTTTTCTTTTCTTTTCTTTTCCTTTTTTTTTTTTTTAACCACTATAGGCAAAAATGCCATTATTGCTGGCTTTGGTTTAAATATACTCTAAATTTTGGATAGAAATTTATGGCGATTCAATTTTGGGTCAAGAATTCATTTCTGGTCCTTACGAAATGACATTTTTGGCTCTACTTTATATGGAACCAAAGGGAATTGTTCATTAACATTTGCAAGCTGTTTCTTTGTATTCATGGTCTGATGAAAATGACTTAGGAGCCAGAAAATGTGAATTGAATTTCCATTTCTGTCATTGACTCCTTGTATGACATTAGAGATAACTCTTTATTTCCCTGAGCCTATTTTCTCTATCTGTAAAATGGGGATAACAACAATAGTGGATATTTGCTTTATTGCTTAATTTCCCATACATAATTTTTAAAAAGTCTTTCTCCCTAATGAGGAGGATACAATTAAATGGCTCATGCAAATAGAAGTTGGGAAATAAAACTTTCATCTAAATGCAAGTTCAATGGCATGACTCATGTTAAGGAACTTACACATTTCTAAAAATTTGGTATGAAGTATAACATATCATATTCTTTTTTATTTTTAAAATAATGATGTATCCACTTTAGAAACTGTTGACTTTAGCATGTAATAACCACCATTAAATTATGTTTTTAGAAACATGGTTTTCTCATAAAGCTGATGTGTCCTTTTTCCCAAAATTTCAGTGTGACTAGTTTCCTAGTAATTTCTAGGCTACAGCAGAGTTTTGTTACATGTGGTTTTGTGTCTCCGAGGATAGCATAGTGTCTAAGCCCACATAATAACAAGTTAGTTATTACACAGTTCTACAGTATTAAAAACCCAGATAAAACGGATACTTTCAAAGGCAGTTTCAGAAACTCTAAATATTTTTTAATGTACACAGTATGTTATCTAAATGGAATTTAAATAAAAGCTTAAACATATTTTTTTTAAATTTTTTTTTAAGATTTTATTTATTTATTAGTTAGAGAGAGAGGGAGCACAGGCAGACAGAGAGGCAGGCAGAGAGAGAGGCAGGCAGAGGGAGAAGCAGGCTCCCTGCCGAGCAAGGAGCCCGATGTGGGACTCCATCCCAGGACGCTGGGATCATGACCTGAGCCGAAGGCAGCCGCTCAACCAACTGAGCCACCCAGGCATCCCTTAAACATATATTTTTAATGCAAACAAAACTCATGCCATGTTTTCTTAAGCGAACTAATCAGCTCCACTACTTAAAAAATTCCAAGTTCACGCAACTTTTAAGAAACCCATCTGTCATGAGAACAGGGCACATTCTGCTCTCACATCACAAAAGGAAAATAGCTTCAGATTGCTGCAGGGTCCCTGGGAGCAGGAGGGTCTCTTTAGAGGCAGCATGTGGCTCTACTTCTGAGCAAATTTTCATTATAAAATGCCCAATGTATAAAAGATAAGCTTTTGGTTATTTCCTACATCATACTATAGCATTTACCTATTGAATCGAAAGAGGCTTATTTCAGCTCCACTTTTATTTTGTGATATTCAGGGATTGAGCATATGACTGAGATCCATCGTTCTGAGTACTACTTCAGCCATGTTATTAGGTAGATGTTTAGGTTAAGCTTAGTTTTGCTGCGATAACGGTAGCAGGCTACTTCAGGGAACTCATGCCTCTCACAAGGGGGCCCACGGAGTAGGTGAAGTTCAGGTGGAGGGCAAGTCACCTTTTCAGTAGTTGTCATCAAAGATAAAGAGAGATTCATGGGTGCCTTCCCTTGGACATTCTTATTTCTCTGGTTGGGGAGATGATCTGGGAATTTGAATGGGAAAGGAGAAAAAAAACAACAACAACTTTGCAGGTGATTCTAAAGTCCAACCCTGTATGAGAATCACTGTTTTTCAGTTTCCCGAAGGTTCCATGAATTCAGGATAAATGCTACTTGTGTGATTGTCACCCCATAGTCCCAGCACCAACATTTTGCATGCCTGGTCCACACTTCTTGTGGGCTTATTTCATCCTATGCTCCTTGGATGCAGTTGGTAGCTGGCCCCTTGACTTCTATTTCATATGTGCTATAAATATTTACTTTCCCAGTTGGTGTCTTAACCAGGAATAATTTGAGAATCAGGCCTATATCTAAGTGCTTAGGCCATTTATTAATGTATTCTTTCAACATCTGTTGAGTACGTGGTATGGGCCCAGCAAGCACATTTACTTTGCATGTGAGAGCATGAAGGAGAGGGAACTCCACCCACAGCAAGTTTCTCAGAGGAAGGGGAGCTCAAATGGAGACACGCAGGTGGGTGAGGTGAAAAGGTCAAAAACAGAACAAAACTGCAGGATATTAAAAAAAAGGTGAATTTTTTTTTTTTTTTGGTCTCTTTATCCACTTGACCTATCATATACCTTGTACCTCTCTAGGTTCTGCCAATTTAGTAGCTATGTTGTGTTTCTTATTTTTTAAAAAATACCATTACCCTGATTATTGAGGATAACTTCAAATTCCTCATTCAAAGCTCTTAGGAAGTATTAATATCAAAAAAGAGATTTGAAAGGCAACCCTTGAAAATCCTACCAGATTGAATAGTTCTGATTCCACCGCTATGCTCTGCTGCATCCTGTGAATAACAATAATACAGGGCATTAACTGGAGATTATTTTCAATCTGGGCCATCCTTTTATGTCTTCAAAATGGCACACTCATATAATAATCTTATTCCATAATATTGTTTCTGCCATAATAAGCCACTCTTCCTATTAACCCTGTCACTGACTATAATAGCTGTGCCAGTGATGGAGATCCCAGTGAAATGGGAATTGGCTGACTTCTGCCAGATTCTTGTTAGGTTAAATTAGCTAATATGTCGACAAAGCCCCCCACAATCCAGACTCCTTGGCAGCTTTCTGAACATCAGTCTCGAAACTGAAGGTGCTCCTGTCGGTAGGGGGCTCCGAGGAAGGTCTTACAGTCTTGCCTTCTAATGGCTGTGCCCTTGCTGAACTGAATGGCATTCCCATTATTCTATGGATAATGAGGGAGATGTGTTTATCATGGCAATTTATTGGAAACAAAAAGTCACACATTAATAAACTAAAATTATAATTAAAGGAAAAAGAGAAGAAAGCTTCTGCATAAATAGTGCCCAGATTTCAAGGGACCAATCCTTAGAGGACAGAGACATCAGGATTCAAATTTGATGAGTAATTTTCCTCGACCACACAGCACTGAATCTATCATCTGACACTGTTCTTTCTTTGATTTCCACTTAGGTTTAATGGTTGAATAATCATGGCTCATAAGTTTATCTTTAATAACAGTCACAGCAGACAGTTTATTAGCAGATTCTGTGGGCTGCAGGGTTGTCATTTGCTGTTATAGTGATTGTCTGTTTTAAATATCACAGCTGTTGGTGTTTTTATTTATTTATTCATGATTTGATTCCTGCCTCTCCCACATCTCTGATGCTCAAAGGCAGGCTATTTTCCTTTCCTCTTTGAATTGTGAAAGGCTGCTGTGACAGTCCCGAGCCCAGGCCGTGGAGTGTCACACAGGGTCCTATGGTGCCGAACAAAAAGCCGCGTCTTCCTGAATCTGGCAGAACTCTTTATGAGAGCCGAGCCTTCTTGTGTCGAGCTTTCTCTGTCCCTGATGGGTGGGCATGAATGCCATCCTAGCAGGGGCTCTGGGCCAGTGAAGACCCTTCTTCATGTGTTTCTTGGCCAGAGGAGTGGAACCACAGGAGAAATGCAAATGCCCAGGCCTCGACTTTCCCATGTGATAGCACCGTGAATAAACATAGGAAGCACTGTGAGCCGCGGTTTCTGAATTCAGCGGAAGAGAAAGCTCGGTCATAACACATAGCATCTTTCATTGAGTTGTGGGGGGTGGGGGGTGGGGACAGGCTTGTATTGAACAGATAACATTATTTCATTTGTCTTCAGAAAGGCCCTGTGAGGAAGATTTTATATAGAGGGATACCATTTTGTTGAGAGAAAAACTGGGGCCTTACATTCTCAGCATGACCGGGAATCAGGCTCGGAATGAGAGAGGGAGGCTGCTGCGGCTGCCAGGGGCTGATTTGGGGAAACTGAACATACCCCAAATGCCAAGATCCTCCTCCTCCCTCCTGAGGAAATACGCTTCCTGTATCTCCCGAGGAAATAAAACAATGTCCCCACCTGACAGCTAACAGGTGGGCCAAGTGCCATTCTGCACCATAGGCCGGTAGTGGGCATTCCCTCAACAGAGAGCACGTGACATGTGTGCAGCTCATCTCAGTGACCTTTCTGTGAGCTGGCTTGGATCCCTGGGAGGCCACTGAAGGCAGAGAAAAGAAAGACATGGGGAGATGTCTCGCCCATTTTGGATTCTGTCCCCCACATATCTACCAGTTTCTAGTCAAGTTCAGAAAAAGGGAAACTCAGAAGATCTCTGTGCCCCCTATTGCCTTGTGGAAGGGATTGTCACAGTCTGCAAAGAGGCAATCATCCTCCCCTTTCCTACCAGCAGATTTTTTTTTTTTTTTTGGCTTCCCCTGCCTTTCAGTAAGTGCTTTTGTAAAGTAACAGTAAAAGCTAATGTGCAATAATATTTCAGAAGTTAATGGTGGGTGCTGAGGATTATGGAGCACTTTAATTTTTACTGTTGCTTTGCTAATATCTTTATCAAAATAATGAGCACCAGAAAGTGGTATTGATTGGTAAGTAGAATCAGATCCAGGACTAGCACTATGAGCCTTGCCACCTGCCTGGTTCCAGACGCACTCCCCAATGTCAGGCTGCAATCAGATGACAACATCCTTTTCAACAAATTAGATGCTTCTCACCGCAACCATGAAAGGTAATTTCAATATCATCATCATCATTCCTCACTTTTGTGCAGCTCAGTGTTTCTCAAGCTCTGTTCCTAGGAAGCCTTCAGAGTCTGCAACCTGGGTGCCAATATTCTAAGCCTAAAGACCAATAATTAGTCATTGTCAAAAGAGTAGAAATGTAATAGAAATGGTATTAATATAGCAGATATTTTTTTAAGCTTCTTTGTCCATAAACATTTATTAAGACTTTGGCACCTGATAATATTTACCTACAAATGAATATTGGCCAGTATTTATCTGTCTAAACTATTTGTCGAATCCCTCATAAAATCCTATTGATTCTACTTTGATGTAGCCAGCATTCAACTAATTTTCATCACAGTCACAGTTACTGCTTTGGTCAGAGCCACCAAAGATTATGGCACTCACCTCCCAAGAGGTCTGTTTGCTTTTGCCGTTGCTACTACATAGTCTGTTCTCCACACTGCAGCCAGAGTGAGCCTTTGAAAATGTAGGTTAGATGATGTGACTCTTGCTAAAAACTCAGCAATGGTTCCTCATTTGACTAGAGTAAAGCACAAGTCTTTATAAGGTCCTATAACCTATGTGACCTGGCCATCCCTGACTTTGCCCACCCCCCTTCCTCTCATTCACACTGTTTCGTGTACACAGGCCTGCTGGCTGTTTTTTGAACATGCCAGGTAAAGCTGAACCTTAGAACCACTGCCTGATTTTTCTCAGGATGCTTTGTTGCCAGATATCTCCTTGGCTACAACCATTACTTCTTTTAAGTTTTTGCTCAAATCTCATTTTTCAGTGCAACCACCCCCACTTAATACTGCACTCTGTTTCCTCCTTCCAACTCCCATCCCCTCTTACCCTAATTCTCCTTTCGCATCTATTACCTCCTAGCATTTGACGTATTAGAATCACCATGCCAGTACCAGAGAACAGCAATCTTGGTCTTTAACTGTATTTCAAAACTTTTAGTAAGTGCTCCAGAAACATGTGTTGAATAAATGAAAGTCTATTATGTGCCAAATCCTATGATATACAAGAATTAACAATGCTGGCTTATAGTTTAGTGTGGAAGACATATAATTAACTAGAAGATACAAGAAAAAGAAAGAATAAAATGCCAAATGAATAATAATGGAAGGAATCATTAAGGCACAATTAAGCTGAGTCTAATAGTTTGTGTTTGTGCATGTCTGTGAGTGTTGTGTGTACTTACACTTGTGATCTCATACTGCATTACAGTGTCATATTTTCTGCCATTAACATGGTTCCTCTAATGCAATTCAACATATTAGCATTCATTGTGTTCTCCAAGGAGCACTGTGAGTTTCAGGTGCTGCACCTGAGGAAATTTAAGGCTGCTATTTGTGTGGTGCTTTTCAAAGGGTGTTCACATGTATTTTTCTCATCTAATAATCAGAACCACCTTCAAAATGCAGGCCTTATGCATTTTCTTCTTTGATATGTTTTCCCTGTTTTGACTTTCAAGTGTGAAGCAATGATGTTGTTAGGTAATTTTGTAAACGAAGACACCTATAGGTTCTACAAGGTTCCTATATGTTATTGTTAGCACCGCCGAGGCTGCTATCCAGTGTTCATTTCTTTCTTTCAATTTCAGCCCACTAGTATGAGTCTTTTTCTCAAAGCAAGATTAAATTCTGCAATAATTGCTAGGAGTGGAAAAAGTGCATCTTAACATAAACTTTTGTTTTTTTACTGTGCAGTCAGCTGGACCCCAGACATTGGCTCTTCTTGTCTTTCAATTCTGTAGACATTTATCCTGTAATTTCATAAAAGACATGCTTTAAGTTGTTGTAGGAAATACAAAGGTGGATAAAACAATATCCTTGTTTCAAGAGCTTTTCATTGAGGATGGGGTGTCAATGGTGTCAGCACTGGGGGATACACTGTATGTACAAGGTTCCTTTGTATAGGTGTGTAAATTTTAAATAAACTGTCCATGTTAGAGTAGATTTAGATTTACAAAAAAGTCATTAAAGTAATCTAGAGACTTCTGATCTATCCCACACCCAGTTATCTCTATTATTAGCATCTTACATTATGGTACCTATTATA
The DNA here is from genome assembly GCA_003697995.1 of Taxidea taxus jeffersonii. NCBI lineage: Eukaryota > Metazoa > Chordata > Mammalia > Carnivora > Mustelidae > Taxidea > Taxidea taxus. The sequence continues at coordinate 5,464 of RCUC01001401.1, read as the reverse complement.
TAGCTAATGAACCAACATTGATACATTATCATTATCATTAAACTTCATGCTATATTCATTTCTTATTTATTTTTTTACTTATTTACTTGCTTACTATCCATTCTCTGTTCCAGTGTTCTAGATCCCATACAGAATACATTACATTTAGCCATCATGTTTCCATAGGCTCCCGCTGATTGTGACAGTTTCTCAGACTTTTCTTATTTTTGATGACTTTGACAGTTTTCAGGAGTACTAGTCAGGTATTTTGAAGAATGTCCCTTAACTGGGATTTGTATGATGTTTTCCTCATGATTAGACTGAGGTTATGTGTTTGGGAGAAAAAGACCAAAGAGTTTAATAAAATATCACTTTCACACATTTTATCAAAAGTATGTGCTATCAACATGACTTACTGCTATTGATATTCATCAGTTGACTCAGATAGTGTTTTTCAGGTAAACACTATCCACTGTATCCACTGTATCCACTGCATTCAGGTAAACACTATCCACTGTATCCACTGTATCCACTGTATTTCCACTGTAATCCCTGTGATTTTTATGTATCCTTTTCTTTGAAATCAGAACTCTGCAGAAATTTTCTTGGGCTTTCTGTTTTAGGCCTAGACTCTTCCATCCTGAACCAACTCCCTTTCCTCATGTTTCCAAGATTTTCTACAGATATTTATGTCTTTTTTGTGGCCCATATATTTTGGCATCTCCCATGGAGAAATGACAATTTTAAGGGTAGAGGGTGCTTTTATTTCATTGTTTTAAATTCGTGATTCAGGTTAGCTATGAAATTAAATACCTTGGTATTTAATGGCCTGAAGAATGCAAAAAGCCTCATGATTAATTTTGTGGATTTGTGGATTTACAAAATTCTAAAACGAAAGTAGTTTAATTTCAAATTAAAAATGTAACGAGGGTGCACTGGAATCTAAAGCAATAACAACTACAACAACAAATGAATAAATATACAAAAAGTAGAATCAGACCTATAAATACAGAGAACAAACTAATGGTTGCCACAGGGGAGTGGTGTGGGAGGGTGAACAAAATGGGTGAAGGGGAGAGGGAGATACAGCTTCCAGTTATAGAACCAATAAATCAGTGGACTAAAAGTCATAGCTAAAGAATACAGTTAATAATATTGTAATAGTGATATACAGCTACACTTGTGGTGAACATAACACAATGTATTTACTTGTCAAATTACTAAATTGTCAGTGGGTTAGGCCTCTGCCTTCGGCTCAGGTCATGACCTCAGGGTCCTGGGATGGAGCCCCGCATTGGGCTCTCTCCTCCACAGGGAGCCTGCTTCCCCCTCTCTCTCTGACTGCCTCTCTACCTACTTGTGATCTCTCTCTCTGTCAAATAAATAAATAAAATCTTTAAAAAGAAAAAAAATTACTAAATTGTACACCTGAAACTTATGTAACATTGTCAATTATACTAAAGCATATATATATGTATATATATGTGTGTGTGTGTGTGTAAAATAAAAAATAAAAAAGACCACATACACACAAGTGGGAAAATGGGAAATTTTAGGGGGAAAAACCCAAAAATCACTGAAATTATCATGAGACAATTACTGCTACTGATTGATTACCTTCAGCCATTTTTCTATATTTCTATATGTGTATATATTTATTCAGGTATCTAACTACCTTCATTTTCTTTTGATTTTGGGGATGATTTTTTTTTCTTTCAGTTCTAACATTTAATGATTTTTTAAAATTTTTTATTTTTTTATTAACATATAATGTATTATTAGCTCCAGGGGTACAGGCTTGTGAATCGCCAGGTTTACACACTTCACAGCACTCATCATAGCACATACCCTCCCCAATGTCCATAACCCCACCACCCTCTCCTGACCACCCCCTCTCACCGCAACCCTCAATTTGTTTTCTGAGATTAAGAGTCTCTTATGGTTTGTCTCCCTCCCGATCCCATCTTGTTTCATTTTTTCCTTCCTTACCCGCCAACCACCCCCTCCACAATGTCGCCTCTCAAATTCCTCATATCAGGGAGATCACATGATAATTGTCTTTCTCTGATTGACTTGTTTCACTCAGCATAATACTTGGGGGATGATCTTATATGTAAAGTTTTGTATTTTGTTTTTACACTGAATTTTTTTCTCATTAAACTTTAATAGGTCTCAAAATTCTGTGACAGATTTTTGGTCAAACTGTTTCCATTAAAAAGTACTTATTTTTAAAACTAGTAACTTAACATTGCCACAGGGAAAAAAATGATAGATAAAACATTCTCTTTTCCCTCTGAAGTTTTTACATTGCATTTTTATCCTTAACCAGACTTTACCATTAAATTTAATTGGCCAATTGAGACAAGCTGTTCTAGACCTTCCACCACTGGTTAAGACTGGGGTGGCAGTTATTAGAGATAATATTCATTTAGCTTACTGAGTTTTATGGGAAGACTTAATGACCTTACCAGCTCCAGCAACCTCCCTGTCCACTGATTTGATGACACCCAGACAATGGTCCATTTGAAATAACAGATGGTCAAATGAGCCAGAGGAGGAAAGTCAGAGAAGCTTTCAACACATAAGCTTCACAAGAAGCATATCAACCACGAGAGAGTCACCAGATTTAAAAAATATGAGGCTGTCTTTCAGCTTCTTACTGCATGGGGATCCATCTTCTCCTTCAGCTCCGCAAACTCGAAAGCAATGTGAGCTTTGACAATCCAGCACAGGTTCATAGCCAGTACTGATTGGGCATGGGTGGTTCAGGGTAATCACCTGAGTAATGAAGACAGCTGGTTCCATTGGTGGGTTATTTTTGTTATCACCATCCAATGGCAATGATGAGTATTATTTTTTATTTTTTATTTTAAAATATTTTATTTATTTATTTGACAGACAGAGATCACAAGTAGGCAGAGAGGCAGGCAGGGAGAGAGGAGGAAGCAGGCTCCCCACTGCACAGAGACCCTGATGCGGGGCTCGATACCGAGACCCTGAGATCATGACCTGAGTGGATGGCAGAGGCTTTAACCACACTGAGCCACCCAGGTGCCCCAATGATGAGTATTTTTAACAAACACATTCTTGACACTAAAGACCACACTGTCCCGAGAAAGAGATTCACTCAAACTTCATTGTGCATTTCAACAGACTTTTCCTCAGTTGTAATATTGATGGTAACAAAAATGACCCCAATGCCATGTCTGAGAACACAGTCTCACAGAGATTGTACCAACACCACCAATTTTGTAGACATCCTCAAACCCAAGGCTTGTCAGTTCGATGAACTGGTGGCAGAATGCAATCCAGAGTTTTAATCAGTATTGTCCCACTAGCATTGCCATCTTTACTGGTGACTTTGCATCCCGTGAACCAAAGCATGTTTATACTTGACTCCAGCATGATGTCACCATACCAACCAGAAACTGGCACAAATGCTATTGTGTCTGAGTTGCAGCCAGTTTTTTTAATGTGGGTGCTGACCTCCTTCATGATTTCTTCGTTATCTCTGGCTGAAGGGTGGCTCCATAGAATCCAGTTTGTTAACACCAACAATTAGATTTTTCACAGCTGATGTGTAAGCCAGAAGGGGATGCTTATAGGTTTGTTTTTGGATATACCTGCTTCAAATTCACCAACACCAGCAACAACAATCAGGGCAGAAAATTTTAGGCACAGCCTGAGATGTGCCTAAAGTCTTGTTTTTGATGAAGTATCTGTATCCTGGAGCATCAATGAGAGAAACATAATACTGGTCTCAAATTTCCACATGGAGTTATCTATCAGTGGTGATCCCAGGCTCACATTCAGCTTTCAGTTTATCCAAGACCCAGGGATAGATGAAGGAGGCCTCTCCCATGTCAGCAGCCTCCTTCTCAAATTTTTCCATGGTTCTTTTTGTCAGTGTCCACATTTGTAAATCAGATGGCCACAGTGGTGGACTTGCCTGGATCTATGTGTCTAATGATGTTGATGTTAATGAGTCTTTTCTTTCCCTGTTTTGGTTTAGATTTAGCAGTAGTTTTCATGATACGTGTGTTCTGGCAACAAACTCATTGCAAAAGAAGCTGCACTAAAATTATATATGGAGGATTTATTTCCCTCTGTTAATTAAGTTAGAAATGACTGATTCTATTAAAAACATTTAATCATATTCTTAGTGTTGGCAATTTTATTTAGGGAATTTATAATTATATAATTTTAATTTATATTTCATAATTATTTTCTTTGTCATCAATTCCATGATGAATGTCTTTGATGCATCTTTGAATAATCTTTGACTGCATTTTTTATTATTTCTTTATTATAATATCTTGTCAAGCTCATTCGAATTCACATTCTTGAAGGTGGGATGGCATGTATACTATAAGACCACAGAATTTTCTGAAAATCAAGGTAAGTAGTCTGGTGTCTCTGAAGGAATAGAATTTGGCATAATGTTCTTTTACCTCTAAGAGTACATGATTCTATGATTGGCCACTCTTAGAAATTCTTTGTTAAAGGATTGTAATATTTTACATTTATATATATGAGGTATATATAAACATACTTTAATGTGGATCCTATAGAAATTAATTAAAATTAAAGCATTATTAAGTAAATTTTAAATGTATTTAAAATTTTATTTAAAAATTAAAGCATTATTAAATAAATAATTAAGCTTAGTATTTTGATTGCCATTTTCAGTATCATTCACTCGGGAAAAAATACCCAGAACACTATCTGGGGGTGGAAAGTAGAACTTGAATATGAGTTGGTGTGGTTCAGTTAGAGTCTATAAACATAGTTGAATAAGGCCTAGATTATGAAGTAACAAAGTTAATAGCACGTTTCACATCAAGCTCTAAAAGACAAGCATTGGAAATATGAAGTGATTCTCCCAAAATAGGTCATGTGGTTTTAGTCTTAACTACTATTGTGGTGAGATTAATTTCAATCCTATTATTGATCTGGGATATAGAGAATTTGGATAGGGTCCAGAGGAAATGAGAATAAAAGTGAAAATGATTAGAGGGTTGATTGGAAAACACTGAACCTACTGGGATTATTGAGTTTGGAGTGGGTTAAGGAGAGACTTAATGACAGTTTCTGACTGTAGAGGTGACACTATGGTATGATTAACTATGTGTAATCAATTTCAACTTCTATCAAGGAAAAGGCACATTTACACAAATATAGGTTTGCTTTTGGTCATTGAGAAGATGTAATAAGTTAGTGGACAGCTGCAATTTGTTATCAACCCTAGGATGCATTGTAGCCAGGAGAAGGCTCATAGTTTTTAAGGAGAGGTCCCGTGGAACAGATGAAATTGCAGAACAGAACAGTGTGCAGACAGGAAGTGATATCATTTCTTACCACTTTAGTTGGTGCTTATTTACAATTGGTCAGGGGGCTACTGATTATGGGCCATTGTCCTCTTTGTTATTCTGTGCTTATTATACATTAACAGGATTTGATTGGCATCAGTTCCCTTTATGCAAAT